>OY776279.1:56355970-56658470 GCA_963675445.1 Linnaemya vulpina
GTAAACAAACTTTTGGTTGATTTATAAACAGTAGACAGCTGAGCTACTGGGGATACCTGTTTTATCTGCCTTGAACTATAATATGCGTAGGCTAGCTTTGGCTACTGTCAAAACTCGACGAAAAGATGTAAGTATAATAAATATATTATACTTATTGAGCTTAAGTACTTACTACACTCAGTTGCAAAAAAATGTAATATATGAAACATTAATTTATTATATATGCATAAAATATAAATGCATATATATATGAGTTCAACTTATAAATGTATATATTATCATAAGCAAGTTAATAAATTTCAATTAAGAAAGCAATTATAGATTAAGTTATACACAAATACATTTTGCCATATATACATATGTATATACCAGAACAAAGAAAGATAAAATATAATACTTTTTATGCACTTTTCTGCATTTTTCCTTTATTTTTCGATTATAATAAAAGCTATCCCTTTTATCATAAAGCCACTTATAATTTTTCACATTATTTATTAAATTTTCTATAAAATTATTTTCGGCGTCCATTGCTGCTCTTTTGTGCATGTATCACAGTCTACGGTTTGTGTGTATCTAATAACTATTTTCAATGCAACCCTTTTTCCTTAAACAAAATGCGATCAGTTTCGCTCTATGCGTAGAAAAATAAAATTTAACGAATCTTGCCGAAAAGTTAGCAAAGCAAATTATGGTCGCACACATTTGATTGTATGTATTCGCAAATTCGCCTGCGCTAGCGTACGCATATTATAGTTGGGCCTTAAGTGTTGACGGGTAATATGAAAATTGCTTGGTACAAATACTTTATATTATTATATATACAAACAATGTGAAAAATGGCCAAAATTTGCCACAAATGGAGGTGCTTAACAGTTATCGATTTTTTCAATCTAAATTTTAAATATTAAAAGCTATGATTTTGTTTATATATGTGTGTATGTATGTACATTAGGGAAATAACTCTTTAACAATATAAAAATTGGAGTAGTATAGTCAAGTGGGCTATAAAACTATGATGAAAAATGTTTTTTATTTTTCGAAGCCGTTACAAAAGTTGACGCAACAGATATACAAATTTGAATTGACAATTTCTAAATTTTTCTCAAAATTTTTTTTAATATGTTACTATTTTTGAATTTGCACATAAATAGAACCTTAAATAAAAATAGATTTAAGCAAAGCAAATATATTTTTCTCAAATCGCGAAAATTTTTTAAACTTCTTTAATAATAAACCTAAAACGCTATCTGATTCCGATTAATTCATAAAAAAATTTTGAGTTGATGTAGTTTCAGAAAATACAATAACATAAGATCCATCCAAGATCAATATAATGTATATAAGTACATGTTATATATAAAAATATTTCTTTGTTATTGAAAATTCGATATCTGCAAAAACATACATACCAGGAATATCAGAAATGTTGACAAAATCTAAAATTTACGATACAGATAAATATAGAATAGCTCATAGAACGTGTAATACACTAAACAGACTATTTAGTGAGAATAAAGATAAAATTGAAAAATGGGATAGATCAAATTTAGTATATAAAATACCATGCAAGGGTAATGACATATAAAATTGTAATAAAGTGTACATCGACCAAAAATAAATTAAAGACTAGGATAGCAGGTCACAAATCAGATAAAAAATATACGAATATAAATTCACAAAAAACAGCTTTATCTTCCTATTGTTTTAAATCATAACATTTTCCAGATTTTGAAAATGTTTCAATATTTTAAAATGTTTCAATGTCGATTAATGTTAGAAATAATAAACAAATCATCATCACACAGAATAAATTTAAAAACAGATAAAGAAAAATTAGCACATAATTATAGACATTTAGTTAGTAAGAATTGCAGATTTACATAATATAATTGTTAATATTAACTATTATTTGCTAGGGATAAGTTATTATATTATTGTTATTATATATTAACTTATATTATTACAATTATTGGATATGTGTATGTAGGTGTATATACATATATATATATATATATATATATATATATATATATATATATACATACATATATATGTGTGTGTTTCTAATTACCCTGTAGGAATTTGAGCTAACCATGAGCTAGGGGTGACTCGCGACTGACTCATTTTCTATACCAACGCTGGATAAATTTTTACATGTAATGTCCTAGGAAATGAGTGCACTCACTTTGCATCAGTTTCAGACTAACCACAAACTAGCTTATTTTGAGTTGGGTTATCGATTCAATACGAGTGCGTCATTAAATGAAATTCGCATATAAAATGAAAGTACCTATTGCTAGCTAAACTATTGCTTTATTTTAATAAAAAAGTTAATTTTTTTATTTTTTATCTATTGAATTTTATTTAAAAGAATATTATTAATTAAAAATACATACTAATAAAATTTATAATGTCGCTTTTTAATTAGTTTTATTGCATTTTTTAATGCTTTTTCTCGGTTGTCTTCAACATTAATACGAATTGCATCTAGTTAATGATAAGAAATTAATTAATATTTAAAATAATTTGTTAACTTAGATAATTATCTCACCTTTTAAAGTGCCAAAAATCTCCTTAAACTTTTTAACTGGCACCTTGCCATGTCCGTCAATATTAAATCCCAGAATTAGATCCAAAGAAATAACTTTCCTCATGGAGAATTGTCTCTAATATCGATGATGTTTTAAATTTGTTTATCTGGCAAGTATTTATGGATTTTGACATACAAACACTAAAAAGAGCTACTGAAAGGGACAGATCCAATGAGTTAACGGAAAACGCTCAATTGACTGAATGATTCAATTGAAATATTCATTCAGGAGCCGTACAGCGCTATAAAATACTGAAAAAATATGTAGATTACTTATTTTGCATTATTCATACATCTGAGATAGATAATATGTTATCAGCATCAAATGATTTTAATTCAAACATTAAATTTACAGCTGAAAAGGAATTAAAACTTTCTTATTTAGATACTCTAGCTATTAGGAAATGTAATAAATTAATAATAGATTGGTTCCAGAAACCTACTTCTTCGGGAAGAATGATTTATTACTATTCAAAACATAGTAGACACATTATTATAAACACAGCTAGAAATTTTATAGAAAGGGTTCCAAATCAGATATAGGCACAAACATATCAACATTTTGAGTTTGTGTGTGTGAAAAATTTTTGCAAACGAACGAGCATTCTCCCCTCCTTAAATTATTTTGTTTCAACAAGCGCTCAAACAACCGTCTTGGCTGGATGCTCGTGATAAACTGAATTGTGATGCTTGAAGTATACAATAAAGGCCCTCTATAACAAGGCAGATTAAACAGGTACCCCCAAGGCGCATCTATATATAGATGTGCCTTGGGTACCTATATATATATATACACCTTGGGTATATATATATATATATATATATATATATATATTTATATTTCTTTTAGTGGTCTCAAATGATGAATTATATGGGCATGATAGAAAAAGTAAATAACATGTGGAAGTTGGTGTTAGCAGATATTTTAAGACTACTAAACATGTTTGGTAATCGTGGACAACTTAACTTACAGGCAACCTTAGCCTTGGAATTGTTTTTACGCGTTGTACGATATGCTGATTTATCAAATTTTGAAAGTTTGGCGTTGCATATTTGGGTTTTAGCTAAAACACATAATATCCATTTAGAACCAAACTAGAAGGTAAAGTTAAAATACATATATATGTATATCGCATTTAGAAAATGTATCATTTATTTCTTTTTATCAATATAGCCAAGCATTTGGTGATCCCTCGAAAAATCAAAATTTAGCAAGATAAGGAATCAAGACAAGCCTCTTTTCTCCAGGAACTAATCTTATGACGTCATCAACTAAAATATCTCCAAGTCGGCGTTTTGATAAATTACGATAAACATATACTTGTGTATGTCATCTTAAAAATTAACCACTTCTACCGAGGTATCGTACTCTCAAAGGCTTTGGATATACGAAGATGCTGTTAGAAAAGTTTTATTGCTGAAGAAAAGGAATACATAACGCCAATGTTTTTAACCGAAATTTCTGCTGTTGGTGACGAAGATAGTGAACGTGATGAAGCGAAAGGTGTCGACAGTGATTTGGCATCAAATGGTAGTGATAAGACATCCGAAAATACTAAAAAAGATATTTCCTATGACTCCTTTAAAAAGAAAATTAAGACAATTTGTTATTATAAAATATAAACTTTTTATTAACTACGATTGTTCAGTATTATTCAAATATGGTTTTTAGTAAATAAAAATATGCAATTAACAAATAAATATGATGTATTTTAAAAATTACGATTTAGTTTTTTAGTAGAATTATTTTATAGAATATATCTTATTTATTATTAATATATATATATTTATTTATTTTAATTTAATTAAAAACTACTACTTTATGAAAATGTTATAAATGTTTTCTTAAATTTAACATAAAAATTTAGTTTTTTTTAAAGGCAATTCAAATACATTTAGTTTTCAAAATATTAAATTAAAATATTAAATATAAATATAAAAATATTCCTCATAACCTTTGATTCGCATCTTTGGATGGCCCCCGCTTTTCACCATCTTTTTGCTGCAATAAAAAAAGAAGACATTATATCTAAAAATTTATTTTAAAAGACTTTACATGACCTTTGAATGGATTATTCCCATCTTCATCTTGGCCCCCGCTTTTCACCACCTTTTTGCTGCAATAAAAAAAGAAGTTTAAGTAAAGACTTACGTGTTGTTTACCGCTTCTACGGAAGGTATAGCACTAGGCAGGAGAAAAATCCTTCCGCCTCTAATGATATCAGCAAGAGCAAAGTGATCTGCGCAAATAAATGAAGTTGAGGGGAATTGCACCTTGCAAGCTTCCGACCACTTGCGTCGTCTGTGCTCATCTCTTGGCGCGCTGAAAAAACCTTGCCTTGGGTACACCTATTACAACAATTAACAACAGCAAAAACCACACGTATTTTCCTGTCAAATAGAAATGTAATTTTCTTGAATTCTTGTGAATTATTTTTTGTGTTGTGTAGAAGTAAGGTAGCTTCAACAAATAATCAAGGCAAAACCTAATGGTAAGTTTTTTTCATAACATTTTTTTATTTGCAGTATATATATAAATATATATATATATATATATATATATATATATATATATATTTATATTTCTTTTAGTGGTCTCAAATGATGAATTATATGGGCATGATAGAAAAAGTAAATAACATGTGGAAGTTGGTGTTAGCAGATATTTTAAGACTACTAAACATGTTTGGTAATCGTGCACAACTTAACTTACAGGCAACCTTAGCCTTGGAATTGTTTTTACGCGTTGTACGATATGCTGATTTATCAAATTTTGAAAGTTTGGCGTTGCATATTTGGGTTTTAGCTAAAACACATAATATCCATTTAGAACCAAACTAGAAGGTAAAGTTAAAATACATATATATGTATATCGCATTTAGAAAATGTATCATTTATTTCTTTTTATCAATATAGCCAAGCATTTGGTGATCCCTCGAAAAATCAAAATTTAGCAAGATAAGGAATCAAGACAAGCCTCCTTTCTCCAGGAACTAATCTTATGACGTCATCAACTAAAATATCTCCAAGTCGGCGTTTTGATAAATTACGATAAACATATACTTGTGTATGTCATCTTAAAAATTAACCACTTCTACCGAGGTATCGTACTCTCAAAGGCTTTGGATATACGAAGATGCTGTTAGAAAAGTTTTATTGCTGAAGAAAAGGAATACATAACGCCAATGTTTTTAACCGAAATTTTTGCTGTTGGTGACGAAGATAGTGAACGTGATGAAGCGAAAGGTGTCGACAGTGATTTGGCATCAAATGGTAGTGATAAGACATCCGAAAATACTAAAAAAGATATTTCCTATGACTCCTTTGAAAAGAAAATTAAGACAATTTGTTATTATAAAATATAAACTTTTTATTAACTACGATTGTTCAGTATTATTCAAATATGGTTTTTAGTAAATAAAAATATGCAATTAACAAATAAATATGATGTATTTTAAAAATTACGATTTAGTTTTTTAGTAGAATTATTTTATAGAATATATCTTATTTATTATTAATATATATATATTTATTTATTTTAATTTAATTAAAAACTACTACTTTATGAAAATGTTATAAATGTTTTCTTAAATTTAACATAAAAATTTAGTTTTTTTTAAAGGCAATTCAAATACATTTAGTTTTCAAAATATTAAATTAAAATATTAAATATAAATATAAAAATATTCCTCATAACCTTTGATTCACATCTTTGGATGGCCCCCGCTTTTCACCACCTTTTTGCTGCAATAAAAAAAGAAGACATTATATCTAAAAATTTATTTTAAAAGACTTTACATGACCTTTGAATGGATTATTCCCATCTTCATTTTGGCCCCCGCTTTTCACCACCTTTTTGCTGCAATAAAAAAAGAAGTTTAAGTAAAGACTTACGTGTTGTTTACCGCTTCTACGGAAGGTATAGCACTAGGCATGAGAAAAATCCTTCCGCCTCTAATGATATCAGCAAGAGCTGATATTGATTTTGATCACTTTTTTAGGAATTCACTAATTCCTTTCAAATATCAATTTTTATAGTTTTTATAAAGTTAATAACCACTAACTTCTACACTTTTATTTAAAATTATTCACTTTATTTGTAATGCACAAATTAAAAATATAAATTTTTATTGTTTTTATAACTTTTATTTAATATTATTCACTTTATTTGTAATGCAAAAATTTTTTAACTTTCTATCAATGTGGTTTGTTGGTTTGTTTATATCAACCTGCTTTGTAACCGACTTTATTTTCACTAGAAAAAACACTTTGTGTATAGTTGTAAACAAACTTTTGGTTGATTTATAAACAGTAGACAGCTGAGCTACTGGGGATACCTGTTTTATCTGCCTTGAACTATAATATGCGTAGGCTAGCTTTGGCTACTGTCAAAACTCGACGAAAAGATGTAAGTATAATAAATATATTATACTTATTGAGCTTAAGTACTTACTACACTCAGTTGCAAAAAAATGTAATATATGAAACATTAATTTATTATATATGCATAAAATATAAATGCATATATATATGAGTTCAACTTATAAATGTATATATTATCATAAGCAAGTTAATTAATTTCAATTAAGAAAGCAATTATAGATTAAGTTATACACAAATACATTTTGCCATATATACATATGTATATACCAGAACAAAGAAAGATAAAATATAATACTTTTTATGCACTTTTCTGCATTTTTCCTTTATTTTTCGATTATAATAAAAGCTATCCCTTTTATCATAAAGCCACTTATAATTTTTCACATTATTTATTAAATTTTCTATAAAATTATTTTCGGCGTCCATTGCTGCTCTTTTGTGCATGTATCACAGTCTACGGTTTGTGTGTATCTAATAACTATTTTCAATGCAACCCTTTTTCCTTAACCAAAATGCGATCAGTTTCGCTCTATGCGTAGAAAAATAAAATTTAACGAATCTTTCCGAAAAGTTAGCAAAGCAAATTATGGTCGCACACATTTGATTGTATGTATTCGCAAATTCGCCTGCGCTAGCGTACGCATATTATAGTTGGGCCTTAAGTGTTGACGGGTAATATGAAAATTGCTTGGTACAAATACTTTATATTATTATATATACAAACAATGTGAAAAATGGCCAAACTTTGCCACAAATGGAAGTGCTTAACAGTTATCGATTTTTTCAATCTAAATTTTAAATATTAAAAGCTATGATTTTGTTTATATATGTGTGTATGTATGTACATTAGGGAAATAACTCTTTAACAATATAAAAATTGGAGTAGTATAGTCAAGTGGGCTATAAAACTATGATGAAAAATGTTTTTTATTTTTCGAAGCCGTTACAAAAGTTGACGCAACAGATATACAAATTTGAATTGATAATTTCTAAATTTTTCTCAAAAATTTTTTTAATATGTTACTATTTTTGAATTTGCACATAAATAGAACCTTAAATAAAAATAGATTTAAGCAAAGCAAATATATTTTTCTCAAATCGCGAAAATTTTTTAAACTTCTTTAATAATAAACCTAAAACGCTATCTGATTCCGATTAATTCATAAAAAAATTTTGAGTTGATGTAGTTTCAGAAAATACAATAACATAAGATCCATCCAAGATCAATATAATGTATATAAGTACATGTTATATATAAAAATATTTCTTTGTTATTGAAAATTCGATATCTGCAAAAACATACATACCAGGAATATCAGAAATGTTGACAAAATCTAAAATTTACGATACAGATAAATATAGAATAGCTCATAGAACGTGTAATACACTAAACAGACTATTTAGTGAGAATAAAGATAAAATTGAAAAATGGGATAGATCAAATTTAGTATATAAAATACCATGCAAGGGTAATGACATATAAAATTGTAATAAAGTGTACATCGACCAAAAATAAATTAAAGACTAGGATAGCAGGTCACAAATCAGATAAAAAATATACGAATATAAATTCACAAAAAACAGCTTTATCTTCCTATTGTTTTAAATCATAACATTTTCCAGATTTTGAAAATGTTTCAATATTTTAAAATGTTTCAATGTCGATTAATGTTAGAAATAATAAACAAATCATCATCACACAGAATAAATTTAAAAACAGATAAAGAAAAATTAGCACATAATTATAGACATTTAGTTAGTAAGAATTGCAGATTTACATAATATAATTGTTAATATTAACTATTATTTGCTAGGGATAAGTTATTATATTATTGTTATTATATATTAACTTATATTATTACAATTATTGGATATGTGTATGTAGGTGTATATACATATATATATATATATATATATATATATATATATATACATACATATATATGTGTGTGTTTCTAATTACCCTGTAGGAATTTGAGCTAACCATGAGCTAGGGGTGACTCGCGACTGACTCATTTTCTATACCAACGCTGGATAAATTTTTACATGTAATGTCCTAGGAAATGAGTGCACTCACTTTGCATCAGTTTCAGACTAACCACAAACTAGCTTATTTTGAGTTAGGTTATCGATTCAATACGAGTGCGTCATTAAATGAAATTCGCATATAAAATGAAAGTACCTATTGCTAGCTAAACTATTGCTTTATTTTAATAAAAAAGTTAATTTTTTTATTTTTTATCTATTGAATTTTATTTAAAAGAATATTATTAATTAAAAATACATACTAATAAAATTTATAATGTCGCTTTTTAATTAGTTTTATTGCATTTTTTAATGCTTTTTCTCGGTTGTCTTCAACATTAATACGAATTGCATCTAGTTAATGATAAGAAATTAATTAATATTTAAAATAATTTGTTAACTTAGATAATTATCTCACCTTTTAAAGTGCCAAAAATCTCCTTAAACTTTTTAACTGGCACCTTGCTATGTCCGTCAATATTACATCCCAGAATTAGATCCAAAGAAATAACTTTCCTCATGGAGAATTGTCTCTAATATCGATGATGTTTTAAATTTGTTTATCTGGCAAGTATTTATGGATTTTGACATACAAACACTGAAAAGAGCTACTGAAAGGGACAGATCCAATGAGTTAACGGAAAACGCTCAATTGACTGAATGATTCAATTGAAATATTCATTCAGGAGCCGTACAGCGCTATAAAATACTGAAAAAATATGTAGATTAATTATTTTGCATTATTCATACATCTGAGATAGATAATATGTTATCAGCATTAAATGATTTTAATTCAAACATTAAATTTACAGCTGAAAAGGAATTAAAACTTTCTTATTTAGATACTCTAGCTATTAGGAAATGTACTAAATTAATAATAGATTGGTTCCAGAAACCTACTTCTTCGGGAAGAATGATTTATTACTATTCAAAACATAGTAGACACATTATTATAAACACAGCTAGACATTTTATAGAAAGGGTTCCAAATCAGACATAGGCACAAACATATCAACATTTTGAGTTTGTGTGTGTGAAAAATTTTTGCAAACGAACGAGCATTCTCCCCTCCTTAAATTATTTTGTTTCAACAAGCGCTCAAACAACCGTCTTGGCTGGATGCTCGTGATAAACTGAATTGTGATGCTTGAAGTATACAATAAAGGCCCTCTATAACAAGGCAGATTAAACAGGTACCCCCAAGGCGCATCTATATATAGATGTGCCTTGGGTACACCTATTACAACAATTAACAACAGCAAAAACCACACGTATTTTCCTGTCAAATAGAAATGTAATTTTCTTGAATTCTTGTGAATTATTTTTTGTGTTGTGTAGAAGTAAGGTAGCTTCAACAAATAATCAGGGCAAAACCTAATGGTAAGTTTTTTTCATAACATTTTTTTATTTGCAGTATATATATAATATATATATATATATATATATATATATATATATATATATATATATATATTTATATTTCTTTTAGTGGTCTCAAATGATGAATTATATGGGCATGATAGAAAAAGTAAATAACATGTGGAAGTTGGTGTTAGCAGATATTTTAAGACTACTAAACATGTTTGGTAATCGTGGACAACTTAACTTACAGGCAACCTTAGCCTTGGAATTGTTTTTACGATATGCTGATTTATCAAATTTTGAAAGTTTGGCGTTGCATATTTGGGTTTTAGCTAAAACACATAATATCCATTTAGAACCAAACTAGAAGGTAAAGTTAAAATACATATATATGTATATCGCATTTAGAAAATGTATCATTTATTTCTTTTTATCAATATATCCAAGCATTTGGTGATCCCTCGAAAAATCAAAATTTAGCAAGATAAGGAATCAAGACAAGCCTCCTTTCTCCAGGAACTAATCTTATGACGTCATCAACTAAAATATCTCCAAGTCGGCGTTTTGATAAATTACGATAAACATATACTTGTGTATGTCATCTTAAAAATTAACCACTTCTACCGAGGTATCGTACTCTCAAAGGCTTTGGATATACGAAGATGCTGTTAGAAAAGTTTTATTGCTGAAGAAAAGGAATACATAACGCCAATGTTTTTAACCGAAATTTCTGCTGTTGGTGACGAAGATAGTGAACGTGATGAAGCGAAAGGTGTCGACAGTGATTTGGCATCAAATGGTAGTGATAAGACATCCGAAAATACTAAAAAAGATATTTCCTATGACTCCTTTGAAAAGAAAATTAAGACAATTTGTTATTATAAAATATAAACTTTTTATTAACTACGATTGTTCAGTATTATTCAAATATGGTTTTTAGTAAATAAAAATATGCAATTAACAAATAAATATGATGTATTTTAAAAATTACGATTTAGTTTTTTAGTAGAATTATTTTATAGAATATATCTTATTTATTATTAATATATATATTTATTTATTTTAATTTAATTAAAAACTACTACTTTATGAAAATGTTATAAATGTTTTCTTAAATTTAACATAAAAATTTAGTTTTTTTTGAAGGCAATTCAAATACATTTAGTTTTCAAAATATTAAATTAAAATATTAAATATAAATATAAAAATATTCCTCATAACCTTTGATTCGCATCTTTGAATGGCCCCCGCTTTTCACCACCTTTTTGCTGCAATAAAAAAAGAAGACATTATATCTAAAAATTTATTTTAAAAGACTTTACATGACCTTTGAATGGATTATTCCCATCTTCATCTTGGCCCCCGCTTTTCACCACCTTTTTGCTGCAATAAAAAAAGAAGTTTAAGTAAAGACTTACGTGTTGTTTACCGCTTCTACGGAAGGTATAGCACTAGGCATGAGAAAAATCCTTCCGCCTCTAATGATATCAGCAAGAGCTGATATTGATTTTGATCACTTTTTTAGGAATTCACTAATTCCTTTCAAATATCAATTTTTATAGTTTTTATAAAGTTAATAACCACTAACTTCTACACTTTTATTTAAAATTATTCACTTTATTTGTAATGCACAAATTAAAAATATCAATTTTTATTGTTTTTATAACTTTTATTTAATATTATTCACTTTATTTGTAATGCAAAAATTTTTTAACTTTCTATCAATGTGGTTTGTTGGTTTGTTTATATCAACCTGCTTTGTAACCGACTTTATTTTCACTAGAAAAAACACTTTGTGTATAGTTGTAAACAAACTTTTGGTTGATTTATAAACAGTAGACAGCTGAGCTACTGGGGATACCTGTTTTATCTGCCTTGAACTATAATATGCGTAGGCTAGCTTTGGCTACTGTCAAAACTCGACGAAAAGATGTAAGTATAATAAATATATTATACTTATTGAGCTTAAGTACTTACTACACTCAGTTGCAAAAAAATGTAATATATGAAACATTAATTTATTATATATGCATAAAATATAAATGCATATATATATGAGTTCAACTTATAAATGTATATATTATCATAAGCAAGTTAATTAATTTCAATTAAGAAAGCAATTATAGATTAAGTTATACACAAATACATTTTGCCATATATACATATGTATATACCAGAACAAAGAAAGATAAAATATAATACTTTTTATGCACTTTTCTGCATTTTTCCTTTATTTTTCGATTATAATAAAAGCTATCCCTTTTATCATAAAGCCACTTATAATTTTTCACATTATTTATTAAATTTTCTATAAAATTATTTTCGGCGTCCATTGCTGCTCTTTTGTGCATGTATCACAGTCTACGGTTTGTGTGTATCTAATAACTATTTTCAATGCAACCCTTTTTCCTTAACCAAAATGCGATCAGTTTCGCTCTATGCGTAGAAAAATAAAATTTAACGAATCTTTCCGAAAAGTTAGCAAAGCAAATTATGGTCGCACACATTTGATTGTATGTATTCGCAAATTCGCCTGCGCTAGCGTACGCATATTATAGTTGGGCCTTAAGTGTTGACGGGTAATATGAAAATTGCTTGGTACAAATACTTTATATTATTATATATACAAACAATGTGAAAAATGGCCAAACTTTGCCACAAATGGAAGTGCTTAACAGTTATCGATTTTTTCAATCTAAATTTTAAATATTAAAAGCTATGATTTTGTTTATATATGTGTGTATGTATGTACATTAGGGAAATAACTCTTTAACAATATAAAAATTGGAGTAGTATAGTCAAGTGGGCTATAAAACTATGATGAAAAATGTTTTTTATTTTTCGAAGCCGTTACAAAAGTTGACGCAACAGATATACAAATTTGAATTGATAATTTCTAAATTTTTCTCAAAAATTTTTTTAATATGTTACTATTTTTGAATTTGCACATAAATAGAACCTTAAATAAAAATAGATTTAAGCAAAGCAAATATATTTTTCTCAAATCGCGAAAATTTTTTAAACTTCTTTAATAATAAACCTAAAACGCTATCTGATTCCGATTAATTCATAAAAAAATTTTGAGTTGATGTAGTTTCAGAAAATACAATAACATAAGATCCATCCAAGATCAATATAATGTATATAAGTACATGTTATATATAAAAATATTTCTTTGTTATTGAAAATTCGATATCTGCAAAAACATACATACCAGGAATATCAGAAATGTTGACAAAATCTAAAATTTACGATACAGATAAATATAGAATAGCTCATAGAACGTGTAATACACTAAACAGACTATTTAGTGAGAATAAAGATAAAATTGAAAAATGGGATAGATCAAATTTAGTATATAAAATACCATGCAAGGGTAATGACATATAAAATTGTAATAAAGTGTACATCGACCAAAAATAAATTAAAGACTAGGATAGCAGGTCACAAATCAGATAAAAAATATACGAATATAAATTCACAAAAAACAGCTTTATCTTCCTATTGTTTTAAATCATAACATTTTCCAGATTTTGAAAATGTTTCAATATTTTAAAATGTTTCAATGTCGATTAATGTTAGAAATAATAAACAAATCATCATCACACAGAATAAATTTAAAAACAGATAAAGAAAAATTAGCACATAATTATAGACATTTAGTTAGTAAGAATTGCAGATTTACATAATATAATTGTTAATATTAACTATTATATGCTAGGGATAAGTTATTATATTATTGTTATTAAATATTAACTTATATTATTACAATTATTGGATATGTGTATGTAGGTGTATATACATATATATATATATATATATATATATATATATATATATATATTGTTACGTTTTTAGACCTTTTCGTAAAAACGGTTTTATTACTTATCCTTCAAGGATTCGTTTATTGCATCAAATTAAAACACGGACAAATTAATTTAAGAAATTTAATGCGGCAACACTTTATTTATTACTTAACACGAGTATTTGTACTACTCAACCCTCAGCGATGTTAACACGTCTATGTTTGAAATCACACTGATTATTGCTGAGTTCTGGCAGCGCCTTTATATAGCAAAAATGACGTCGTCTGGTAACCTCGCGAAAGTTCTGGGTATGGTGGTTGTATTTTACTTGGCATGTGTGTGTTTGTATGACAATGCTGACTTGTTTGGTTTGCTTATGGTAACTATGTGTGTTTGAATGTATGAGTGTTCTGTGTGTTTTGCCTATGGTAACTATGAGTGGTTGTATGAATGAGTGTGTGGTTCTGTTTCTTCTACGTGTATATGGCTGTGTATACTTGTGAATCTGTTTAGTTTTATTAGCAGCGAATACTTGCATACAAGATCATTAAGAATAACATCTCTTAGCATTGATGTTGCTACGTTTGTTGTTGTTGTGGTTTACTCTTATTGGCACAGCCTTGAATAATCTTGTATATTCTGGAGTATTCCATTTCCGTTAATTTGAATATTATCTATATAGTGTTTGTAACATTTTGACAACTATAGATAATATTGCCAGTGCTGCCAATTACATATAGCCACATTGTCGTTTTATTTAAATCTATTTGTAATCTTTGTAACACTGCCGCCCACTTAAGCCTGTTCGTCCCGAATAGGCATACAATCACCTCTTCCATAGTGCGCCAATCGTTCGAGATGTACTATCTTCATTTTCGACCTTGGGCTATTGTGCTTCTATATCCGGTATACAACGTCATTCACTCTCTTAATCACTTTATACGGGCCATCCCAGTGAGTCTGTAATTTTGGGGACAATCCTTTCTTTCGTTGTGGGTTATACAGTAAAACCAATTGTCCTTCAATAAATCCCTCCGAGTTTGCTGCGCGGTCATACCTAGCCTTCATCTTGTCACTGGCCATCTTGATTCTATTGCGCACGAACTCATGCAGTTCGTTTAAATCCTCCTTCTCCTGGGACGTAATAGCTCCTTCCTCTACAGTTGGCTTAACACCAAATTCCAAATCACCAGGTAGTTTTAATTCCGTCCCGAAGATAATTTTGGCTGGCGTTCTCGATGTTGAGTCGTGTACAGCTGACCTATATGCCATCAAAAATTTGGGAATGTGCTCGTCCCAATCCCTCTGATGGTTGCTTACTACTTTTCGTAGGTACTCTTCTAAGGTGCGATTGAACCTTTCTACCATGCCATCAGACTGTGGATGCAGCGGCGTCGTTCTGGTTTTCTTTATCCCATACAACTCGCACATTTCCCTGAATATGGCAGACTCGAAATTCCTTCCTTGGTCGGAATGTAATTCTATTGGGACACCATAGCGACATACCCAGTTGTTGACGAAAGCATTTACAATTGTCTTTGCTTCCTGGTTAGGTATAGCATATACCTCTGGCCATTTACTGAAATAGTCCATTACCACAAGTACATAACGATTTCCGGCTTCGGTAACGGGAAAGGGACCTGCTACATCCATTGCAATCCGCTCGAATGGTGCTCCTGAGATGTATTGTTGCAGCTGTCCCCGGCTCCTTCTTACTGGGCCTTTGGCTGCTATGCACTGTGGGCAGTTTGCTATCCAGTCAGCTACGGCTTGTTGACATCCAACCCAATAGAAACGCTGCTTCAGTTTCTCAAGTGTTTTTGTTACTCCAAGATGACCGCCACTGGGTCCATTATGAAGCTCCTGTAACACTTTACTTATCTTGGAGTATGGCACAACTATTAAATTTGAAGTTGTTCTGCCATCTACACTTTCCCATACGCGGTATAAACAACCTTTTATTACCTTGAGGCTGTTCCACTGAGCCCAATAAGATTTGGCGAGTGGGCTTTCAGCCGAAATTTCATTCCGGGATGGTCGTCTGTCCTCTTCTTTGGCCGCAATAATTTTCCTTAGTATATCGTCGTCTCTCTGTGCCGCTGACCAGTCCTCATCAGGGCCGATGTGCATTAGCCGAACATCCACAACGCCTTCCTTTTGCTCGGTTCTAACACAATGTTTACGATCTGAACAGCAGGGTCTTCCTCTCTTCCTTGATGCTTTGCAGCTGCGCTGAAAATGACCGATCCTTCCGCAGTTGAAACACTTAGGCTTTTCTTTGATATCACTCTCTGCCAGCAGTTGTCGCATTGCCTCCTTAAAGCTGGCAATTAGGTTGTTATCTTCCTCAGACAAAACTTCCACATTCCGCACTCTACCTGTCTTCCTTGATGCTTTGCAGGTGCGCTGAAAATGACCGATCTTCCCGCAGTTAAAGCACTTAGGCTTTTCTTTGATAGCGTTCTCTGCCAGCAGTTGTCGCATTGCCTCCTTAACGCTAGCCACTAGGTTGTTATCCTCCCCCGACAAAACCTCCACATTCCGCACTTTACATATCTGTGGCTTGAAAACCATTCTGGCAGTCTCTTGAGCCAGCGCAAATGACACAGTTTCAGCGAAAGTGGATTTCTGGGTAGCGCACACCACCAGTTTAACATCAGAGTCGCGAATGCCGTTAACAAAAGCCTCAGTTTTAAAATGGTCCAGGAACGGGTGACTCTCGCCTGGATATGTGAGCTGCACTAAGCGCTCGATTTCCATTGCGAAATCTTGTAGAGATTCGTTAGGCTTCTGAACTCTACATCGCAATTCCATTCTGTATAAATCGCGCTTGTGCTCACCACCATACTTGCGCTGCAATGCTGCCATTATTTAATTATAGTTGTTTCTGCAGCTTACTGGCACAGTCTCAAGTACCTCTGCGGCTGTACCCTTTAAGGACAAGATCAACTCTATGGCCTTTTCTTCAGCATCCCATCCATTTCTGCTAGCAACCGTCTCAAACTGGAATTTGAAGATGCTTAATGGTACGCCGCCGTCGAAGCATGGCGCTTTTATCCGCGCAGAAACTTCCGCAACTGCTCGTACTGGCCCACCACTACACTCCAGGTTATGCACTTTGTCCTCTAGAGTATGCAATTTCTCTTCGACCTCCTTTGCATGCTGTTCCAGCTCTGAGAATTTATTCTCAATAGAATCCACCCTCCTGTTAATGGCTTCAGAAACCTCTACCAGGGTCTCGTTCATGGCTTTATTTGACTCCTGTATTTCGGCTACAAGATTTGCCTGCATCTGCTGAGTTTCGGCTACAAGCTTTTCCTGCATCTGCTGAGTTTCGGCTACAAGCTTTTCCTGCATCTGCTGAGAGTTTTGTTTTATTTCAGCTATTTCGGCTACAAGCTTGTCACTGTTGATCCTTGATGTCTCCTGCATCTGCTGAGAGTTCTGTTTTATTTCAGTTATTTCGGCAACAAGCTTGTCCTGCATCTGCTGAGTTTCGGCTAAAAGCTTTTCACTGTTGACCCTTGATGCCTCCTGTATCTGCTGACGGTTCTGTTTCATTTCGATCATCATAGCAGCGAACATTGAATTTATGTCCATGCTGCTGGTCGTGACAGGAGGGCATACCTGCACATCGTCTTTGTCCTCAAACTCGTATGTCCCGATGTCCATGCCGCGATTCTTAAGCTCATCTATTAGCCTCTTTTGTAGTTCAGCCTTGTTACCTGTAGTTGGCAATTCCAGCTTACTGAGCTCCTTTTTCAGCTGTTCAACTTTTAGCTCATCAAATTTCATGATTATTTATTTTAATTTTATAATGTCCTTTTTATTTTTTTTTTTCCTTAAATTGCAATGTCCTTTTAATTATTTTTGCAATCCCACTTCTGACACCAATTGTTACGTTTTTAGACCTTTTCGTAAAAACGGTTTTATTACTTATCCTTCAAGGATTCGTTTATTGCATCAAATTAAAACACGGACAAATTAATTTAAGAAATTTAATGCGGCAACACTTTATTTATTACTTAACACGAGTATTTGTACTACTCAACCCTCAGCGATGTTAACACGTCTATGTTTGAAATCACACTGATTATTGCTGAGTTCTGGCAGCGCCTTTATATAGCAAAAATGACGTCGTCTGGTAACCTCGCGAAAGTTCTGGGTATGGTGGTTGTATTTTACTTGGCATGTGTGTGTTTGTATGACAATGCTGACTTGTTTGGTTTGCTTATGGTAACTATGTGTGTTTGAATGTATGAGTGTTCTGTGTGTTTTGCCTATGGTAACTATGAGTGGTTGTATGAATGAGTGTGTGGTTCTGTTTCTTCTACGTGTATATGGCTGTGTATACTTGTGAATCTGTTTAGTTTTATTAGCAGCGAATACTTGCATACAAGATCATTAAGAATAACATCTCTTAGCATTGATGTTGCTACGTTTGTTGTTGTTGTGGTTTACTCTTATTGGCACAGCCTTGAATGATCTTGTATATTCTGGAGTATTCCATTTCCGTTAATTTGAATATTATCTATATAGTGTTTGTAACATTTTGACAACTATAGATAATATTGCCAGTGCTGCCAATTACATATAGCCACATTGTCGTTTTATTTAAATCTATTTCTAATCTTTGTAACAATATATATATATACATACATATATATGTGTGTGTTTCTAATTACCCTGTAGGAATTTGAGCTAACCATGAGCTAGGGGTGACTCGCGACTGACTCATTTTCTATACCAACGCTGGATAAATTTTTACATGTAATGTCCTAGGAAATGAGTGCACTCACTTTGCATCAGTTTCAGACTAACCACAAACTAGCTTATTTTGAGTTAGGTTATCGATTCAATACGAGTGCGTCATTAAATGAAATTCGCATATAAAATGAAAGTACCTATTGCTAGCTAAACTATAGCTTTATTTTAATAAAAAAGTTAATTTTTTTATTTTTTATCTATTGAATTTTATTTAAAAGAATATTATTAATTAAAAATACATACTAATAAAATTTATAATGTCGCTTTTTAATTAGTTTTATTGCATTTTTTAATGCTTTTTCTCGGTTGTCTTCAACATTAATACGAATTGCATCTAGTTAATGATAAGAAATTAATTAATATTTAAAATAATTTGTTAACTTAGATAATTATCTCACCTTTTAAAGTGCCAAAAATCTCCTTAAACTTTTTAACTGGCACCTTGCCATGTCCGTCAATATTAAATCCCAGAATTAGATCCAAAGAAATAACTTTCCTCATGGAGAATTGTCTCTAATATCGATGATGTTTTAAATTTGTTTATCTGGCAAGTATTTATGGATTTTGACATACAAACACTAAAAAGAGCTACTGAAAGGGACAGATCCAATGAGTTAACGGAAAACGCTCAATTGACTGAATGATTCAATTGAAATATTCATTCAGGAGCCGTACAGCGCTATAAAATACTGAAAAAATATGTAGATTACTTATTTTGCATTATTCATACATCTGAGATAGATAATATGTTATCAGCATCAAATGATTTTAATTCAAACATTAAATTTACAGCTGAAAAGGAATTAAAACTTTCTTATTTAGATACTCTAGCTATTAGGAAATGTAATAAATTAATAATAGATTGGTTCCAGAAACCTACTTCTTCGGGAAGAATGATTTATTACTATTCAAAACATAGTAGACACATTATTATAAACACAGCTAGAAATTTTATAGAAAGGGTTCCAAATCAGACATAGGCACAATCATATCAACATTTTGAGTTTGTGTGTGTGAAAAATTTTTGCAAACGAACGAGCATTCTCCCCTCCTTAAATTATTTTGTTTCAACAAGCGCTCAAACAACCGTCTTGGCTGGATGCTCGTGATAAACTGAATTGTGATGCTTGAAGTATACAATAAAGGCCCTCTATAACAAGGCAGATTAAACAGGTACCCCCAAGGCGCATCTATATATAGATGTGCCTTGGGTACACCTATTACAACAATTAACAACAGCAAAAACCACACGTATTTTCCTGCCAAATAGAAATGTAATTTTCTTGAATTCTTGTGAATTATTTTTTGTGTTGTGTAGAAGTAAGGTAGCTTCAACAAATACTCAAGGCAAAACCTAATGGTAAGTTTTTTTCATAACATTTTTTTATTTGCAGTATATATATAAATATATATATATATATATATATATATATATATATATATTTATATTTCTTTTAGTGGTCTCAAATGATGAATTATATGGGCATGATAGAAAAAGTAAATAACATGTGGAAGTTGGTGTTAGCAGATATTTTAAGACTACTAAACATGTTTGGTAATCGTGGACAACTTAACTTACAGGCAACCTTAGCCTTGGAATTGTTTTTACGCGTTGTACGATATGCTGATTTATCAAATTTTGAAAGTTTGGCGTTGCATATTTGGGTTTTAGCTAAAACACATAATATCCATTTAGAACCAAACTAGAAGGTAAAGTTAAAATACATATATATGTATATCGCATTTAGAAAATGTATCATTTATTTCTTTTTATCAATATAGCCAAGCATTTGGTGATCCCTCGAAAAATCAAAATTTAGCAAGATAAGGAATCAAGACAAGCCTCTTTTCTCCAGGAACTAATCTTATGACGTCATCAACTAAAATATCTCCAAGTCGGCGTTTTGATAAATTACGATAAACATATACTTGTGTATGTCATCTTAAAAATTAACCACTTCTACCGAGGTATCGTACTCTCAAAGGCTTTGGATATACGAAGATGCTGTTAGAAAAGTTTTATTGCTGAAGAAAAGGAATACATAACGCCAATGTTTTTAACCGAAATTTCTGCTGTTGGTGACGAAGATAGTGAACGTGATGAAGCGAAAGGTGTCGACAGTGATTTGGCATCAAATGGTAGTGATAAGACATCCGAAAATACTAAAAAAGATATTTCCTATGACTCCTTTGAAAAGAAAATTAAGACAATTTGTTATTATAAAATATAAACTTTTTATTAACTACGATTGTTCAGTATTATTCAAATATGGTTTTTAGTAAATAAAAATATGCAATTAACAAATAAATATGATGTATTTTAAAAATTACGATTTAGTTTTTTAGTAGAATTATTTTATAGAATATATCTTATTTATTATTAATATATATATTTATTTATTTTAATTTAATTAAAACTACTACTTTATGAAAATGTTATAAATGTTTTCTTAAATTTAACATAAAAATTTAGTTTTTTTTTAAAGGCAATTCAAATACATTTAGTTTTCAAAATATTAAATTAAAATATTAAATATATATATAAAAATATTCCTCATAACCTTTGATTCGCATCTTTGAATGGCCCCCGCTTTTCACCACCTTTTTGCTGCAATAAAAAAAGAAGACATTATATCTAAAAATTTATTTTAAAAGACTTTACATGACCTTTGAATGGATTATTCCCATCTTCATCTTGGCCCCCGCTTTTCACCACCTTTTTGCTGCAATAAAAAAAGAAGTTTAAGTAAAGACTTACGTGTTGTTTACCGCTTCTACGGAAGGTATAGCACTAGGCATGAGAAAAATCCTTCCGCCTCTAATGATATCAGCAAGAGCAAAGTGATCTGCGCAAATAAATGAAGTTGAGGGGAATTGCACCTTGCAAGCTTCCGACCACTTGCGTCGTCTGTGCTCATCTCTTGGCGCGCTGAAAAAACTCCCGTTCGCATTTTTTTTGTGACACAAGCAACACCGACGCATATTGCTATTATTGTTTTTTTAAATTCATTTTGATCACTTTTTTAGGAATTCACTAATTCCTTAAAAATATCAATTTTTATAGTTTTTATAAAGTTAATAACCACTAACTTCTACACTTTTATTTAAAATTATTCACTTTATTTGTAATGCACAAATTAAAAATATCAATTTTTATTGTTTTTATAACTTTTATTTAATATTATTCACTTTATTTGTAATGCAAAAATTTTTTAACTTTCTATCAATGTGGTTTGTTGGTTTTTTTATATCAACCTGCTTTGTAACCGACTTTATTTTCACTAGAAAAAACACTTTGTGTATAGTTGTAAACAAACTTTTGGTTGATTTATAAACAGTAGACAGCTGAGCTACTGGGGATACCTGTTTTATCTGCCTTGAACTATAATATGCGTAGGCTAGCTTTGGCTACTGTCAAAACTCGACGAAAAGATATAAATATAATAAATATATTATACTTATTGAGCTTAAGTACTTACTACACTCAGTTGCAAAAAAATGTAATATATGAAACATTAATTTATTATATATGCATAAAATATAAATGCATATATATATGAGTTCAACTTATAAATGTATATATTATCATAAGCAAGTTAATTAATTTCAATTAAGAAAGCAATTATAGATTAAGTTATACACAAATACATTTTGCCATATATACATATGTATATACCAGAACAAAGAAAGATAAAATATAATACTTTTTATGCACTTTTCTGCATTTTTCCTTTATTTTTCGATTATAATAAAAGCTATCCCTTTTATCATAAAGCCACTTATAATTTTTCACATTATTTATTAAATTTTCTATAAAATTATTTTCGGCGTCCATTGCTGCTCTTTTGTGCATGTATCACAGTCTACGGTTTGTGTGTATCTAATAACTATTTTCAATGCAACCCTTTTTCCTTAACCAAAATGCGATCAGTTTCGCTCTATGCGTAGAAAAATAAAATTTAACGAATCTTTCCGAAAAGTTAGCAAAGCAAATTATGGTCGCACACATTTGATTGTATGTATTCGCAAATTCGCCTGCGCTAGCGTACGCATATTATAGTTGGGCCTTAAGTGTTGACGGGTAATATGAAAATTGCTTGGTACAAATACTTTATATTATTATATATACAAACAATGTGAAAAATGGCCAAACTTTGCCACAAATGGAAGTGCTTAACAGTTATCGATTTTTTCAATCTAAATTTTAAATATTAAAAGCTATGATTTTGTTTATATATGTGTGTATGTATGTACATTAGGGAAATAACTCTTTAACAATATAAAAATTGGAGTAGTATAGTCAAGTGGGCTATAAAACTATGATGAAAAATGTTTTTTATTTTTCGAAGCCGTTACAAAAGTTGACGCAACAGATATACAAATTTGAATTGATAATTTCTAAATTTTTCTCAAAAATTTTTTTAATATGTTACTATTTTTGAATTTGCACATAAATAGAACCTTAAATAAAAATAGATTTAAGCAAAGCAAATATATTTTTCTCAAATCGCGAAAATTTTTTAAACTTCTTTAATAATAAACCTAAAACGCTATCTGATTCCGATTAATTCATAAAAAAATTTTGAGTTGATGTAGTTTCAGAAAATACAATAACATAAGATCCATCCAAGATCAATATAATGTATATAAGTACATGTTATATATAAAAATATTTCTTTGTTATTGAAAATTCGATATCTGCAAAAACATACATACCAGGAATATCAGAAATGTTGACAAAATCTAAAATTTACGATACAGATAAATATAGAATAGCTCATAGAACGTGTAATACACTAAACAGACTATTTAGTGAGAATAAAGATAAAATTGAAAAATGGGATAGATCAAATTTAGTATATAAAATACCATGCAAGGGTAATGACATATAAAATTGTAATAAAGTGTACATCGACCAAAAATAAATTAAAGACTAGGATAGCAGGTCACAAATCAGATAAAAAATATACGAATATAAATTCACAAAAAACAGCTTTATCTTCCTATTGTTTTAAATCATAACATTTTCCAGATTTTGAAAATGTTTCAATATTTTAAAATGTTTCAATGTCGATTAATGTTAGAAATAATAAACAAATCATCATCACACAGAATAAATTTAAAAACAGATAAAGAAAAATTAGCACATAATTATAGACATTTAGTTAGTAAGAATTGCAGATTTACATAATATAATTGTTAATATTAACTATTATATGCTAGGGATAAGTTATTATATTATTGTTATTAAATATTAACTTATATTATTACAATTATTGGGTATGTGTATGTAGGTGTATATACATATATATATATATATATATATATATATATATATATATATATATATATATATTGTTACGTTTTTAGACCTTTTCGTAAAAACGGTTTTATTACTTATCCTTCAAGGATTCGTTTATTGCATCAAATTAAAACACGGACAAATTAATTTAAGAAATTTAATGCGGCAACACTTTATTTATTACTTAACACGAGTATTTGTACTACTCAACCCTCAGCGATGTTAACACGTCTATGTTTGAAATCACACTGATTATTGCTGAGTTCTGGCAGCGCCTTTATATAGCAAAAATGACGTCGTCTGGTAACCTCGCGAAAGTTCTGGGTATGGTGGTTGTATTTTACTTGGCATGTGTGTGTTTGTATGACAATGCTGACTTGTTTGGTTTGCTTATGGTAACTATGTGTGTTTGAATGTATGAGTGTTCTGTGTGTTTTGCCTATGGTAACTATGAGTGGTTGTATGAATGAGTGTGTGGTTCTGTTTCTTCTACGTGTATATGGCTGTGTATACTTGTGAATCTGTTTAGTTTTATTAGCAGCGAATACTTGCATACAAGATCATTAAGAATAACATCTCTTAGCATTGATGTTGCTACGTTTGTTGTTGTTGTGGTTTACTCTTATTGGCACAGCCTTGAATGATCTTGTATATTCTGGAGTATTCCATTTCCGTTAATTTGAATATTATCTATATAGTGTTTGTAACATTTTGACAACTATAGATAATATTGCCAGTGCTGCCAATTACATATAGCCACATTGTCGTTTTATTTAAATCTATTTCTAATCTTTGTAACAATATATATATATACATTCATATATATGTGTGTGTTTCTAATTACCCTGTAGGAATTTGAGCTAACCATGAGCTAGGGGTGACTCGCGACTGACTCATTTTCTATACCAACGCTGGATAAATTTTTACATGTAATGTCCTAGGAAATGAGTGCACTCACTTTGCATCAGTTTCAGACTAACCACAAACTAGCTTATTTTGAGTTAGGTTATCGATTCAATACGAGTGCGTCATTAAATGAAATTCGCATATAAAATGAAAGTACCTATTGCTAGCTAAACTATTGCTTTATTTTAATAAAAAAGTTAATTTTTTTATTTTTTATCTATTGAATTTTATTTAAAAGAATATTATTAATTAAAAATACATACTAATAAAATTTATAATGTCGCTTTTTAATTAGTTTTATTGCATTTTTTAATGCTTTTTCTCGGTTGTCTTCAACATTAATACGAATTGCATCTAGTTAATGATAAGAAATTAATTAATATTTAAAATAATTTGTTAACTTAGATAATTATCTCACCTTTTAAAGTGCCAAAAATCTCCTTAAACTTTTTAACTGGCACCTTGCCATGTCCGTCAATATTAAATCCCAGAATTAGATCCAAAGAAATAACTTTCCTCATGGAGAATTGTCTCTAATATCGATGATGTTTTAAATTTGTTTATCTGGCAAGTATTTATGGATTTTGACATACAAACACTAAAAAGAGCTACTGAAAGGGACAGATCCAATGAGTTAACGGAAAACGCTCAATTGACTGAATGATTCAATTGAAATATTCATTCAGGAGCCGTACAGCGCTATAAAATACTGAAAAAATATGTAGATTACTTATTTTGCATTATTCATACATCTGAGATAGATAATATGTTATCAGCATCAAATGATTTTAATTCAAACATTAAATTTACAGCTGAAAAGGAATTAAAACTTTCTTATTTAGATACTCTAGCTATTAGGAAATGTAATAAATTAATAATAGATTGGTTCCAGAAACCTACTTCTTCGGGAAGAATGATTTATTACTATTCAAAACATAGTAGACACATTATTATAAACACAGCTAGAAATTTTATAGAAAGGGTTCCAAATCAGATATAGGCACAAACATATCAACATTTTGAGTTTGTGTGTGTGAAAAATTTTTGCAAACGAACGAGCATTCTCCCCTCCTTAAATTATTTTGTTTCAACAAGCGCTCAAACCGTCTTGGCTGGATGCTCGTGATAAACTGAATTGTGATGCTTGAAGTATACAATAAAGGCCCTCTATAACAAGGCAGATTAAACAGGTACCCCCAAGGCGCATCTATATATAGATGTGCCTTGGGTACACCTATTACAACAATTAACAACAGCAAAAACCACACGTATTTTCCTGCCAAATAGAAATGTAATTTTCTTGAATTCTTGTGAATTATTTTTTGTGTTGTGTAGAAGTAAGGTAGCTTCAACAAATACTCAAGGCAAAACCTAATGGTAAGTTTTTTTCATAACATTTTTTTATTTGCAGTATATATATAAATATATATATATATATATATATATATATATATATATATTTATATTTCTTTTAGTGGTCTCAAATGATGAATTATATGGGCATGATAGAAAAAGTAAATAACATGTGGAAGTTGGTGTTAGCAGATATTTTAAGACTACTAAACATGTTTGGTAATCGTGGACAACTTAACTTACAGGCAACCTTAGCCTTGGAATTGTTTTTACGCGTTGTACGATATGCTGATTTATCAAATTTTGAAAGTTTGGCGTTGCATATTTGGGTTTTAGCTAAAACACATAATATCCATTTAGAACCAAACTAGAAGGTAAAGTTAAAATACATATATATGTATATCGCATTTAGAAAATGTATCATTTATTTCTTTTTATCAATATAGCCAAGCATTTGGTGATCCCTCGAAAAATCAAAATTTAGCAAGATAAGGAATCAAGACAAGCCTCTTTTCTCCAGGAACTAATCTTATGACGTCATCAACTAAAATATCTCCAAGTCGGCGTTTTGATAAATTACGATAAACATATACTTGTGTATGTCATCTTAAAAATTAACCACTTCTACCGAGGTATCGTACTCTCAAAGGCTTTGGATATACGAAGATGCTGTTAGAAAAGTTTTATTGCTGAAGAAAAGGAATACATAACGCCAATGTTTTTAACCGAAATTTCTGCTGTTGGTGACGAAGATAGTGAACGTGATGAAGCGAAAGGTGTCGACAGTGATTTGGCATCAAATGGTAGTGATAAGACATCCGAAAATACTAAAAAAGATATTTCCTATGACTCCTTTGAAAAGAAAATTAAGACAATTTGTTATTATAAAATATAAACTTTTTATTAACTACGATTGTTCAGTATTATTCAAATATGGTTTTTAGTAAATAAAAATATGCAATTAACAAATAAATATGATGTATTTTAAAAATTACGATTTAGTTTTTTAGTAGAATTATTTTATAGAATATATCTTATTTATTATTAATATATATATTTATTTATTTTAATTTAATTAAAACTACTACTTTATGAAAATGTTATAAATGTTTTCTTAAATTTAACATAAAAATTTAGTTTTTTTTTAAAGGCAATTCAAATACATTTAGTTTTCAAAATATTAAATTAAAATATTAAATATATTATAAAAATATTCCTCATAACCTTTGATTCGCATCTTTGAATGGCCCCCGCTTTTCACCACCTTTTTGCTGCAATAAAAAAAGAAGACATTATATCTAAAAATTTATTTTAAAAGACTTTACATGACCTTTGAATGGATTATTCCCATCTTCATCTTGGCCCCCGCTTTTCACCACCTTTTTGCTGCAATAAAAAAAGAAGTTTAAGTAAAGACTTACGTGTTGTTTACCGCTTCTACGGAAGGTATAGCACTAGGCATGAGAAAAATCCTTCCGCCTCTAATGATATCAGCAAGAGCAAAGTGATCTGCGCAAATAAATGAAGTTGAGGGGAATTGCACCTTGCAAGCTTCCGACCACTTGCGTCGTCTGTGCTCATCTCTTGGCGCGCTGAAAAAACTCCCGTTCGCATTTTTTTTGTGACACAAGCAACACCGACGCATATTGCTATTATTGTTTTTTTAAATTCATTTTGATCACTTTTTTAGGAATTCACTAATTCCTTAAAAATATCAATTTTTATAGTTTTTATAAAGTTAATAACCACTAACTTCTACACTTTTATTTAAAATTATTCACTTTATTTGTAATGCACAAATTAAAAATATCAATTTTTATTGTTTTTATAACTTTTATTTAATATTATTCACTTTATTTGTAATGCAAAAATTTTTTAACTTTCTATCAATGTGGTTTGTTGGTTTTTTTATATCAACCTGCTTTGTAACCGACTTTATTTTCACTAGAAAAAACACTTTGTGTATAGTTGTAAACAAACTTTTGGTTGATTTATAAACAGTAGACAGCTGAGCTACTGGGGATACCTGTTTTATCTGCCTTGAACTATAATATGCGTAGGCTAGCTTTGGCTACTGTCAAAACTCGACGAAAAGATATAAATATAATAAATATATTATACTTATTGAGCTTAAGTACTTACTACACTCAGTTGCAAAAAAATGTAATATATGAAACATTAATTTATTATATATGCATAAAATATAAATGCATATATATATGAGTTCAACTTATAAATGTATATATTATCATAAGCAAGTTAATTAATTTCAATTAAGAAAGCAATTATAGATTAAGTTATACACAAATACATTTTGCCATATATACATATGTATATACCAGAACAAAGAAAGATAAAATATAATACTTTTTATGCACTTTTCTGCATTTTTCCTTTATTTTTCGATTATAATAAAAGCTATCCCTTTTATCATAAAGCCACTTATAATTTTTCACATTATTTATTAAATTTTCTATAAAATTATTTTCGGCGTCCATTGCTGCTCTTTTGTGCATGTATCACAGTCTACGGTTTGTGTGTATCTAATAACTATTTTCAATGCAACCCTTTTTCCTTAAACAAAATGCGATCAGTTTCGCTCTATGCGTAGAAAAATAAAATTTAACGAATCTTGCCGAAAAGTTAGCAAAGCAAATTATGGTCGCACACATTTGATTGTATGTATTCGCAAATTCGCCTGCGCTAGCGTACGCATATTATAGTTGGGCCTTAAGTGTTGACGGGTAATATGAAAATTGCTTGGTACAAATACTTTATATTATTATATATACAAACAATGTGAAAAATGGCCAAACTTTGCCACAAATGGAGGTGCTTAACAATTATCGATTTTTTCAATCTAAATTTTAAATATTAAAAGCTATGATTTTGTTCATATATGTGTGTATGTATGTACATTAGGGAAATAACTCTTTAACAATATAAAAATTGGAGTAGTATAGTCAAGTGGGCTATAAAACTATGATGAAAAATGTTTTTTATTTTTCGAAGCCGTTACAAAAGTTGACGCAACAGATATACAAATTTGAATTGATAATTTCTAAATTTTTCTCAAAAATTTTTTTAATATGTTACTATTTTTGAATTTGCACATAAATAGAACCTTAAATAAAAATAGATTTAAGCAAAGCAAATATATTTTTCTCAAATCGCGAAAATTTTTTAAACTTCTTTAATAATAAACCTAAAACGCTATCTGATTCCGATTAATTCATAAAAAAATTTTGAGTTGATGTAGTTTCAGAAAATACAATAACATAAGATCCATCCAAGATCAATATAATGTATATAAGTACATGTTATATATAAAAATATTTCTTTGTTATTGAAAATTCGATATCTGCAAAAACATACATACCAGGAATATCAGAAATGTTGACAAAATCTAAAATTTACGATACAGATAAATATAGAATAGCTCATAGAACGTGTAATACACTAAACAGACTATTTAGTGAGAATAAAGATAAAATTGAAAAATGGGATAGATCAAATTTAGTATATAAAATACCATGCAAGGGTAATGACATATAAAATTGTAATAAAGTGTACATCGACCAAAAATAAATTAAAGACTAGGATAGCAGGTCACAAATCAGATAAAAAATATACGAATATAAATTCACAAAAAACAGCTTTATCTTCCTATTGTTTTAAATCATAACATTTTCCAGATTTTGAAAATGTTTCAATATTTTAAAATGTTTCAATGTCGATTAATGTTAGAAATAATAAACAAATCATCATCACACAGAATAAATTTAAAAACAGATAAAGAAAAATTAGCACATAATTATAGACATTTAGTTAGTAAGAATTGCAGATTTACATAATATAATTGTTAATATTAACTATTATTTGCTAGGGATAAGTTATTATATTATTGTTATTATATATTAACTTATATTATTACAATTATTGGATATGTGTATGTAGGTGTATATACACATATATATATATATATATATATATATATATATATATATATATACATACATATATATGTGTGTGTTTCTAATTACCCTGTAGGAATTTGAGCTAACCATGAGCTAGGGGTGACTCGCGACTGACTCATTTTCTATACCAACGCTGGATAAATTTTTACATGTAATGTCCTAGGAAATGAGTGCACTCACTTTGCATCAGTTTCAGACTAACCACAAACTAGCTTATTTTGAGTTAGGTTATCGATTCAATACGAGTGCGTCATTAAATGAAATTCGCATATAAAATGAAAGTACCTATTGCTAGCTAAACTATTGCTTTATTTTAATAAAAAAGTTAATTTTTTTATTTTTTATCTATTGAATTTTATTTAAAAGAATATTATTAATTAAAAATACATACTAATAAAATTTATAATGTCGCTTTTTAATTAGTTTTATTGCATTTTTTAATGCTTTTTCTCGGTTGTCTTCAACATTAATACGAATTGCATCTAGTTAATGATAAGAAATTAATTAATATTTAAAATAATTTGTTAACTTAGATAATTATCTCACCTTTTAAAGTGCCAAAAATCTCCTTAAACTTTTTAACTGGCACCTTGCTATGTCCGTCAATATTACATCCCAGAATTAGATCCAAAGAAATAACTTTCCTCATGGAGAATTGTCTCTAATATCGATGATGTTTTAAATTTGTTTATCTGGCAAGTATTTATGGATTTTGACATACAAACACTGAAAAGAGCTACTGAAAGGGACAGATCCAATGAGTTAACGGAAAACGCTCAATTGACTGAATGATTCAATTGAAATATTCATTCAGGAGCCGTACAGCGCTATAAAATACTGAAAAAATATGTAGATTAATTATTTTGCATTATTCATACATCTGAGATAGATAATATGTTATCAGCATTAAATGATTTTAATTCAAACATTAAATTTACAGCTGAAAAGGAATTAAAACTTTCTTATTTAGATACTCTAGCTATTAGGAAATGTACTAAATTAATAATAGATTGGTTCCAGAAACCTACTTCTTCGGGAAGAATGATTTATTACTATTCAAAACATAGTAGACACATTATTATAAACACAGCTAGACATTTTATAGAAAGGGTTCCAAATCAGACATAGGCACAAACATATCAACATTTTGAGTTTGTGTGTGTGAAAAATTTTTGCAAACGAACGAGCATTCTCCCCTCCTTAAATTATTTTGTTTCAACAAGCGCTCAAACAACCGTCTTGGCTGGATGCTCGTGATAAACTGAATTGTGATGCTTGAAGTATACAATAAAGGCCCTCTATAACAAGGCAGATTAAACAGGTACCCCCAAGGCGCATCTATATATAGATGTGCCTTGGGTACACCTATTACAACAATTAACAACAGCAAAAACCACACGTATTTTCCTGTCAAATAGAAATGTAATTTTCTTGAATTCTTGTGAATTATTTTTTGTGTTGTGTAGAAGTAAGGTAGCTTCAACAAATAATCAAGGCAAAACCTAATGGTAAGTTTTTTTCATAACATTTTTTTATTTGCAGTATATATATAAATATATATATATATATATATATATATATTTATATTTCTTTTAGTGGTCTCAAATGATGAATTATATGGGCATGATAGAAAAAGTAAATAACATGTGGAAGTTGGTGTTAGCAGATATTTTAAGACTACTAAACATGTTTGGTAATCGTGGACAACTTAACTTACAGGCAACCTTAGCCTTGGAATTGTTTTTACGCGTTGTACGATATGCTGATTTATTAAATTTTGAAAGTTTGGCGTTGCATATTTGGGTTTTAGCTAAAACACATAATATCCATTTAGAACCAAACTAGAAGGTAAAGTTAAAATACATATATATGTATATCGCATTTAGAAAATGTATCATTTATTTCTTTTTATCAATATAGCCAAGCATTTGGTGATCCCTCGAAAAATCAAAATTTACCAAGATAAGGAATCAAGACAAGCCTCCTTTCTCCAGGAACTAATCTTATGACGTCATCAACTAAAATATCTCCAAGTCGGCGTTTTGATAAATTACGATAAACATATACTTGTGTATGTCATCTTAAAAATTAACCACTTCTACCGAGGTATCGTACTCTCAAAGGCTTTGGATATACGAAGATGCTGTTAGAAAAGTTTTATTGCTGAAGAAAAGGAATACATAACGCCAATGTTTTTAACCGAAATTTCTGCTGTTGGTGACGAAGATAGTGAACGTGATGAAGCGAAAGGTGTCGACAGTGATTTGGCATCAAATGGTAGTGATAAGACATCCGAAAATACTAAAAAAGATATTTCCTATGACTCCTTTGAAAAGAAAATTAAGACAATTTGTTATTATAAAATATAAACTTTTTATTAACTACGATTGTTCAGTATTATTCAAATATGGTTTTTAGTAAATAAAAATATGCAATTAACAAATAAATATGATGTATTTTAAAAATTACGATTTAGTTTTTTAGTAGAATTATTTTATAGAATATATCTTATTTATTATTAATATATATATTTATTTGTTTTAATTTAATTAAAAACTACTACTTTATGAAAATGTTATAAATGTTTTCTTAAATTTAACATAAAAATTTAGTTTTTTTTTAAAGGCAATTCAAATACATTTAGTTTTCAAAATATTAAATTAAAATATTAAATATAAATATAAAAATATTCCTCATAACTTTTGATTCGCATCTTTGAATGGCCCCCGCTTTTCACCACCTTTTTGCTGCAATAAAAAAAGAAGACATTATATCTAAAAATTTATTTTAAAAGACTTTACATGACCTTTGAATGGATTATTCCCATCTTCATCTTGGCCCCCGCTTTTCACCACCTTTTTGCTGCAATAAAAAAAGAAGTTTAAGTAAAGACTTACGTGTTGTTTACCGCTTCTACGGAAGGTATAGCACTAGGCATGAGAAAAATCCTTCCGCCTCTAATGATATCAGCAAGAGCAAAGTGATCTGCGCAAATAAATGAAGTTGAGGGGAATTGCACCTTGCAAGCTTCCGACCACTTGCGTCGTCTGTGCTCATCTCTTGGCGCGCTGAAAAAACTCCCGTTCGCATTTTTTTTGTGACACAAGCAACACCGACGCATATTGCTATTATTGTTTTTTTTAATTCATTTTGATCACTTTTTTAGGAATTCACTAATTCCTTAAAAATATCAATTTTTATAGTTTTTATAAAGTTAATAACCACTAACTTCTACACTTTTATTTAAAATTATTCACTTTATTTGTAATGCACAAATTAAAAATATCAATTTTTATTGTTTTTATAACTTTTATTTAATATTATTCACTTTATTTGTAATGCAAAAATTTTTTAACTTTCTATCAATGTGGTTTGTTGGTTTGTTTATATCAACCTGCTTTGTAACCGACTTTATTTTCACTAGAAAAAACACTTTGTGTATAGTTGTAAACAAACTTTTGGTTGATTTATAAACAGTAGACAGCTGAGCTACTGGGGATACCTGTTTTATCTGCCTTGAACTATAATATGCGTAGGCTAGCTTTGGCTACTGTCAAAACTCGACGAAAAGATATAAATATAATAAATATATTATACTTATTGAGCTTAAGTACTTACTACACTCAGTTGCAAAAAAATGTAATATATGAAACATTAATTTATTATATATGCATAAAATATAAATGCATATATATATGAGTTCAACTTATAAATGTATATATTATCATAAGCAAGTTAATTAATTTCAATTAAGAAAGCAATTATAGATTAAGTTATACACAAATACATTTTGCCATATATACATATGTATATACCAGAACAAAGAAAGATAAAATATAATACTTTTTATTCACTTTTCTGCATTTTTCCTTTATTTTTCGATTATAATAAAAGCTATTCCTTTTATCATAAAGCCACTTATAATTTTTCACATTATTTATTAAATTTTCTATAAAATTATTTTCGGCGTCCATTGCTGCTCTTTTGTGCATGTATCACAGTCTACGGTTTGTGTGTATCTAATAACTATTTTCAATGCAACCCTTTTTCCTTAAACAAAATGCGATCAGTTTCGCTCTATGCGTAGAAAAATAAAATTTAACGAATCTTGCCGAAAAGTTAGCAAAGCAAATTATGGTCGCACACATTTGATTGTATGTATTCGCAAATTCGCCTGCGCTAGCGTACGCATATTATAGTTGGGCCTTAAGTGTTGACGGGTAATATGAAAATTGCTTGGTACAAATACTTTATATTATTATATATACAAACAATGTGAAAAATGGCCAAACTTTGCCACAAATGGAGGTGCTTAACAATTATCGATTTTTTCAATCTAAATTTTAAATATTAAAAGCTATGATTTTGTTCATATATGTGTGTATGTATGTACATTAGGGAAATAACTCTTTAACAATATAAAAATTGGAGTAGTATAGTCAAGTGGGCTATAAAACTATGATGAAAAATGTTTTTTATTTTTCGAAGCCGTTACAAAAGTTAACGCAACAGATATACAAATTTGAATTGATAATTTCTAAATTTTTCTCAAAAATTTTTTTAATATGTTACTATTTTTGAATTTGCACATAAATAGAACCTTAAATAAAAATAGATTTAAGCAAAGCAAATATATTTTTCTCAAATCGCGAAAATTTTTTAAACTTCTTTAATAATAAACCTAAAACGCTATCTGATTCCGATTAATTCATAAAAAAATTTTGAGTTGATGTAGTTTCAGAAAATACAATAACATAAGATCCATCCAAGATCAATATAATGTATATAAGTACATGTTATATATAAAAATATTTCTTTGTTATTGAAAATTCGATATCTGCAAAAACATACATACCAGGAATATCAGAAATGTTGACAAAATCTAAAATTTACGATACAGATAAATATAGAATAGCTCATAGAACGTGTAATACACTAAACAGACTATTTAGTGAGAATAAAGATAAAATTGAAAAATGGGATAGATCAAATTTAGTATATAAAATACCATGCAAGGGTAATGACATATAAAATTGTAATAAAGTGTACATCGACCAAAAATAAATTAAAGACTAGGATAGCAGGTCACAAATCAGATAAAAAATATACGAATATAAATTCACAAAAAACAGCTTTATCTTCCTATTGTTTTAAATCATAACATTTTCCAGATTTTGAAAATGTTTCAATATTTTAAAATGTTTCAATGTCGATTAATGTTAGAAATAATAAACAAATCATCATCACACAGAATAAATTTAAAAACAGATAAAGAAAAATTAGCACATAATTATAGACATTTAGTTAGTAAGAATTGCAGATTTACATAATATAATTGTTAATATTAACTATTATTTGCTAGGGATAAGTTATTATATTATTGTTATTATATATTAACTTATATTATTACAATTATTGGATATGTGTATGTAGGTGTATATACATATATATATATATATATATATATATATATATATACATACATATATATGTGTGTGTTTCTAATTACCCTGTAGGAATTTGAGCTAACCATGAGCTAGGGGTGACTCGCGACTGACTCATTTTCTATACCAACGCTGGATAAATTTTTACATGTAATGTCCTAGGAAATGAGTGCACTCACTTTGCATCAGTTTCAGACTAACCACAAACTAGCTTATTTTGAGTTAGGTTATCGATTCAATACGAGTGCGTCATTAAATGAAATTCGCATATAAAATGAAAGTACCTATTGCTAGCTAAACTATTGCTTTATTTTAATAAAAAAGTTAATTTTTTTATTTTTTATCTATTGAATTTTATTTAAAAGAATATTATTAATTAAAAATACATACTAATAAAATTTATAATGTCGCTTTTTAATTAGTTTTATTGCATTTTTTAATGCTTTTTCTCGGTTGTCTTCAACATTAATACGAATTGCATCTAGTTAATGATAAGAAATTAATTAATATTTAAAATAATTTGTTAACTTAGATAATTATCTCACCTTTTAAAGTGCCAAAAATCTCCTTAAACTTTTTAACTGGCACCTTGCTATGTCCGTCAATATTACATCCCAGAATTAGATCCAAAGAAATAACTTTCCTCATGGAGAATTGTCTCTAATATCGATGATGTTTTAAATTTGTTTATCTGGCAAGTATTTATGGATTTTGACATACAAACACTGAAAAGAGCTACTGAAAGGGACAGATCCAATGAGTTAACGGAAAACGCTCAATTGACTGAATGATTCAATTGAAATATTCATTCAGGAGCCGTACAGCGCTATAAAATACTGAAAAAATATGTAGATTAATTATTTTGCATTATTCATACATCTGAGATAGATAATATGTTATCAGCATTAAATGATTTTAATTCAAACATTAAATTTACAGCTGAAAAGGAATTAAAACTTTCTTATTTAGATACTCTAGCTATTAGGAAATGTACTAAATTAATAATAGATTGGTTCCAGAAACCTACTTCTTCGGGAAGAATGATTTATTACTATTCAAAACATAGTAGACACATTATTATAAACACAGCTAGACATTTTATAGAAAGGGTTCCAAATCAGACATAGGCACAAACATATCAACATTTTGAGTTTGTGTGTGTGAAAAATTTTTGCAAACGAACGAGCATTCTCCCCTCCTTAAATTATTTTGTTTCAACAAGCGCTCAAACAACCGTCTTGGCTGGATGCTCGTGATAAACTGAATTGTGATGCTTGAAGTATACAATAAAGGCCCTCTATAACAAGGCAGATTAAACAGGTACCCCCAAGGCGCATCTATATATAGATGTGCCTTGGGTACACCTATTACAACAATTAACAACAGCAAAAACCACACGTATTTTCCTGTCAAATAGAAATGTAATTTTCTTGAATTCTTGTGAATTATTTTTTGTGTTGTGTAGAAGTAAGGTAGCTTCAACAAATAATCAGGGCAAAACCTAATGGTAAGTTTTTTTCATAACATTTTTTTATTTGCAGTATATATATAAATATATATATATATATATATATATATATATATATATATATTTATATTTCTTTTAGTGGTCTCAAATGATGAATTATATGGGCATGATAGAAAAAGTAAATAACATGTGGAAGTTGGTGTTAGCAGATATTTTAAGACTACTAAACATGTTTGGTAATCGTGGACAACTTAACTTACAGGCAACCTTAGCCTTGGAATTGTTTTTACGATATGCTGATTTATCAAATTTTGAAAGTTTGGCGTTGCATATTTGGGTTTTAGCTAAAACACATAATATCCATTTAGAACCAAACTAGAAGGTAAAGTTAAAATACATATATATGTATATCGCATTTAGAAAATGTATCATTTATTTCTTTTTATCAATATATCCAAGCATTTGGTGATCCCTCGAAAAATCAAAATTTAGCAAGATAAGGAATCAAGACAAGCCTCCTTTCTCCAGGAACTAATCTTATGACGTCATCAACTAAAATATCTCCAAGTCGGCGTTTTGATAAATTACGATAAACATATACTTGTGTATGTCATCTTAAAAATTAACCACTTCTACCGAGGTATCGTACTCTCAAAGGCTTTGGATATACGAAGATGCTGTTAAAAAAGTTTTATTGCTGAAGAAAAGGAATACATAACGCCAATGTTTTTAACCGAAATTTCTGCTGTTGGTGACGAAGATAGTGAACGTAATGAAGCGAAAGGTGTCGACAGTGATTTGGCATCAAATGGTAGTGATAAGACATCCGAAAATACTAAAAAAGATATTTCCTATGACTCCTTTGAAAAGAAAATTAAGACAATTTGTTATTATAAAATATAAACTTTTTATTAACTACGATTGTTCAGTATTATTCAAATATGGTTTTTAGTAAATAAAAATATGCAATTAACAAATAAATATGATGTATTTTAAAAATTACGATTTAGTTTTTTAGTAGAATTATTTTATAGAATATATCTTATTTATTATTAATATATATATTTATTTATTTTAATTTAATTAAAAACTACTACTTTATGAAAATGTTATAAATGTTTTCTTAAATTTAACATAAAAATTTAGTTTTTTTTGAAGGCAATTCAAATACATTTAGTTTTCAAAATATTAAATTAAAATATTAAATATAAATATAAAAATATTCCTCATAACCTTTGATTCGCATCTTTGAATAGCCCCCGCTTTTCACCACCTTTTTGCTGCAATAAAAAAAGAAGACATTATATCTAAAAATTTATTTTAAAAGACTTTACATGACCTTTGAATGGATTATTCCCATCTTCATCTTGGCCCCCGCTTTTCACCACCTTTTTGCTGCAATAAAAAAAGAAGTTTAAGTAAAGACTTACGTGTTGTTTACCGCTTCTACGGAAGGTATAGCACTAGGCATGAGAAAAATCCTTCCGCCTCTAACGATATCAGCAAGAGCAAAGTGATCTGCGCAAATAAATGAAGTTGAGGTGAATTGCACCTTGCAAGCTTCCGACCACTTGCGTCGTCTGTGCTCATCTCTTGGCACGCTGAAAAAACTCCCGTTCGCATCTTTTTTTTGAGACACAAGCAACACCGACGCATATTGCTATTATTGTTTTTTTAAATTAATTTTGATCACTTTTTTAGGAATTCACTAATTTCTTAAATATATCAATTTTTATAGTTTTTATAAAGTTAATAACCACTAACTTCTACACTTTTATTTAATATTATTCACTTTATTTGTAATGCACAAATTTTTTAACTTTCTATCAATGTGGTTTGTTGGTTTGTTTATATCAACCTGCTTTGTAACCGACTTTATTTTCACTAGAAAAAACACTTTGTGTATAGTCGTAAATAAACTTTTGGTTGATTTATAAACAGTAGACAGCTGAGCTACTGGGGATACCTGTTTTATCTGCCTTGAAGTATAATATGCGTAGGCTAGCTTTGGCTGCTGTCAAAACTCGACGAAAAGACTGTCAAATGCGTAAGGCAAATTTAACAAGAATATGTGTGGCTTATTGAGCTTAAGAACTTACTACACTCAGTTGCAAAAAAAATGTAATTTATCAAACATTAATTTATTATATATGCATAAAATATGAATGCATATATATATGAGTTCAACTTATAAATGTATATATTATCATAAGCAAGTTAATTAATTTCAATTAAGAAAGCAATTATAGATTAAATTAGAAAAGTACTAAATGTTGGGGGGAGGAGTGTTCCAACCTTCGTTGTGGGCTGCAGGTGTCGGTTCCACGACACTGAGGTGTAGCAATAAAGACGGCTCTTTCTCTTCAGTAAATATTTTACATATACAGATGTCGGCAAATTAATGTTCTGAATCACAAGTAATTGTCTGTTTAATTTATTGGTTTAATTGTTATATATTATTATTATTACTTAATTTAGTTAAAGCAAACTTATTAAAACTTCGTCATCTGAGACCAAATTGGAAAAACACTTTGTTTAGTTTATTAGACAGTTTTGGCATTAATCTCTTTCTTGCTTTTTAATGTGCGATTTTGTAGGTATAAATGTTTTGGCTCGTTCGCCTTATGTTTTCCGACTGTCTTATACAAAAAAGCAGTCGAGCCCTTTGGTGGTTGTTTTCTTCAGTTGGCTGTGCTCATGTTCTCTTTAGCTCACATAGAGCAAGCAACTTAAGAAAACAAGAGCACAGCCAAAGTCGGCAGCGGCAGATCACTTTGTTTAGGGTTTTCGCGTAAACATCCTGCCCCCCTTGCTATAATGCAGTTGCAATAGCAATGAGACTGATGCCACAAAGGAAAAAAATGATCAATGCCAATACGTCAGTGGTACGCTATAGTGCGGATAATAATTAAACTTTAAGGGGGAGAAGACTATTAGGTCATATGAATGCATGTATAGTTTCAATAAATTCACAAATAAATTCTAGAATTACAAGATGCGAGCAGAACAAAGGAAGTGGGCATAATTAACATTTGGTTACAAGGTCTATAAATGTATGATTTTAGTAATAATTTCAACTTCACAGTGCATAGATATAAATTCAGTAATGTAAAATAACAATTTCGATTTTCAATAAAGGCATAAACTTAAAGGTACAGTTTTAACGATGATGTGAGGTGCTTTAGGGAACTAGAAACAAATTTTCCGATAACTACCCAACCCAGACTCGTGTCCTGTGCCATAGGTGAAGCAAAGGTCGCAGGATGGATTCCATTTCTGATGATTTGTGGATATATATCAGCTCCAAGGATGATGTATAAGCTGGTGCTCCTATAGATTTGACCACCAAATCGCCGACAGCATAGTCTCGTTGGGGCAACTTTCATCTCGTTCGTTTCTGAAGTTCTCTTAAGTATTCTTCTTTCCCTCTCCGGGGTTGTATTGAGTCGATCATATTTGCCATCAGTTCGGCACCACACAATTCCTTGCGGGGAAGAGATAGAAACTTGACTGGGGCCACTCTGGTTTTGGACATCAACAGGTGAGTGGAGATATTGCACTCATACTCAGTCCGCAGATAAAGTGTAGCAGCGTATGCCTTTTCTGAGGCGTCACAGAACCCATGCAGTTCTATCGAATATTCTGGAACGAAATTTACATAACGGGGGATTTTTATATGTTCAATGTATGAATAGTCATCTAAAAATGCGTGCCATTGTTGAAGAGTGTAGGGTTGTAGGTTTTCATCCCAATCTGTGCCGTCCTTCCAGATTTGTTGCATTATTATTTTACAACAATGATTTTAGGGGACAGCCATCCGGCGGTGTCAAACAATTTGGCAATTTCCGAGAGGACTGCGCGCTTCGTGATTCTGGTGCGATCGGGAAGGGTTTTTAGCTTGAAATAGAAGTGGTCATTTCCCGCATTCCATCTCAAGCCCAACGTCTTAGTGATGCTTGAGTCTGAAAGTTTAAGAAATTCTTCACCTAATAGGTGATCGGAAGGGAGATCTTTCAGCAAGTAATCGTTGTTGGCTGTCCATTTGCGGAGAGAAAAACCTGCAGACCGAAGAACCTCTATTAGTTCATTTCGTGATTTGATGGCTGAGAATAGACTGTGGGTTCCTGTTAATACGTCGTCGAAGTACATGGAGTTTTTAAGGATCTCGGACGCTAAAAAGTGGTCTACTTCACAGTCGGCGGCTAATTGCAATAGAGTGCGAATAGCCAGATATGGGGCACAGTTCACACCAAACGTGACTGTATTTAACTCGTAATCACCGGGTTTCTGGTGGGAAGAATTGCGAAAAATTATACGTTGATAGCACGTATGGGCTGGATTCACCAGAATTTGGCGGTACATTTTTTCGATGTCCGCATTAAAAACATATTTAAATAATCTCCATCGCAAAATCAAAATGGTCAAATCCGCTTGTAAGATAGGACCGGGGTGGAGGAGATCATTAAGACTTATACCATTCGATGAGGCGTTTGAGGCATTAAACACAACACGAAGTTTCGTGGTTGTGCTGTCGGGTTTAAAAACGGCGTGGTGAGGTAGGTAGTAGCTATCAGTGCTATCATGAGCGGGGTTTATTGCGGTCAGTTGACCCAGAGACGAATACTCGGTAATCACACGATCGTATTCGGATTTTAACTGAGGGCTTTTAACTAGTTTTGCTTCATTTCGGAAAAATTGGGAGAGAGCAATATTGCGAGATTTTCCCAGATTGAGGATATCGGGGAACTCTTGTTTAAAGGGGAGTGATACCATGAATCTACCTTCCTTGTTTCGACTAGTTGTCCTTTGATATAATTTTTCACAATATTCATCATCAGGCGATGTCGTGGGCTTGTGGGGAATATCTTCGAGTTCCCAAAACTGCTGTAATTGATTAGATAGGGTAATTTCATTGAAGAAGGAAGAGACAGATCTTGTAACGGGGTTGCTCGTGACCTTGCCGGTGATTATCCACCTAAAGATTTTGTTTTGGACAAGTAGCGAACGATCACTATCCCAATATAGGCCGTCTTGAATTACCTGTGGGTATGTGTCAGCTCCTAGCAACAAATCAACTTCGGAACAGGTTTGGCGGGATCTATCAGCTAGTTGAAGATGGGCAAAAATTTCTTTCTTACGGGAGCACGAATGATAGTAAGGAAGCTGACCCGTAAGTTTCTTAACAACTAATGCATCAACGTCGATTTGAACGGAGTTGTTGATAGGCGATCCGATTTTGATGTGACATACATGTGTTGATGTCGCTGTCAATGTTTCATTGATTCCATGAATTTCAGCTTGAATACAACGTGTTTCGATACCAAGTGCCTTCTGTATCTTTTTAGAAATAAATGTCGCTTCTGATGCGGAGTCAATCAGAGCCCGACCGGTATATTTGAGATCACCATTGTAGATATCAACCATAGCAGTGCCCAAAACGACTGAGTGAGCTGGAGAGTCTACTCGAGCTGTATATGACTGCAGTGGACGATCCGCTGCCTGATTTGACGTGCACGGACTTGTCGGTGCAACGGCCTGTTTGTGGTACACCGGATCTCGGTGCAAACGTGGTTTGGGCGTGGAGGCAGTAACGGGATGAAAGTTGGGCGCATATGCCTTAAGGGTAGAAGGGGACCCCCGCGGTGTAGTAACGATTGGTGTTTCTTCTTACAGGTGTTACACACAAATCGGCTTTTACAGTTTCTGAGATCATGGGAACTCCCGAGACAGTTTATACACAATTTCTGCTGTTTCACTGCAGCGAAACGTGCATCGATAGACATGTGGAGAAATGAAGGGCAAAGTCTAAAAGGATGATGGTGCGGACACAAAGGGCATTTACCAGGGGTGTCATCTGAGATACTGGTGCGGTAAGAATTGAATTTCTTAGTGTTGGGTTTCTTGAATAGATTCGCTTTAGAAGGATTACTTGAGCCTGAAAATATGTTGCGGATGTCGGACACTGACTCTAAAGTTTGAAACCTGGATGTCAAGAAGACATCCATTTGACTCCACGTTGGTAAGTTTTTACTATGGGACAGGGACTGCTCCCATAGATTGAGGGTCATATCTGGAAGACATGTAGAACAAATGTAGACAAAGATTATGTCCCAGGTATCTATATCGATGTTTAGGTGGCCTAAGTTCGTAACACAATCGTTGATCGTACGTTGTAAGCGCCTGATGTTGGGTCCAGTTTCTTTCGAAATGGGGGAAAGATTAAAGAGGCATTTGAGTTGAGCATTGACTAATACTCTTTCGTTTTCGTAGCGATTTACAAGATTCTTCCAAGCCATATCGAAACCTTCATTTGTAATCGGACAGGTTCTGAGAATATCGCGTGCTTCTCCTTGCGTCTTTCAGAGTAGGTGACACATTTTCTCGACAGGGGAAAGGTGTTTGTTTGTTCCGTACAGCGCCATAAACATGCCATGGAACGTGGGCCACGACTTATAATCTCCATAGAAAATTTCGGTGTCACACGGAGGCACGGAAATGTGAGTTGTAGACTCAGCTTTCACATCAGACGGGGGTTGAATACATTTTTGGCGCAAACTGTCAAGTACTTCATTAATTGTAGCTAAACTTTCAAAATGGGCCTTGAAGGCTGAGGTATAACGGGCTTTAAGCGTTTCCATACTAGTGTCCTTTTTTATAGCATCAAAGTTGTCTAGCGCACTGCCGTAGCATTGTCGGAATGCTGTCCATGTACGGGTTATTTCGCTTTTATACACTTCCAGTGTATGGATAGAGTCGTCAGCTTCATCGCGTTGTTTCATAAAAATTTGAAAATCTATTATGCGGTCGGCCGCGCGGATCAATGACGCCAGGGTCGACATATTGCGTGAAAGTGATTCAGATAATCGTTGGAAAGATTTTCCTCAAGTGTTCAAATAAATACAGATTATATGAAGTCTCAGAAGGGATGTGGATTCGCTGGTATTTATTTTAATTGAAATGAAGTTTTCGTAGGTGCCACGAATAAATTCAGCACGGATGTATATTATTTTCCTTTAGCACGAGTATTCTCTTTTATATGGGGGTAAGATAACTGCTGAACGCGCCTCGTGGAGACGGCAAGGACAGTAGTTGCGTATAGAATTTTTATATATACGAGCAATTGCGCGTATATGCGATAAAAGAGGGATTTATTTGTACTTGTATATTGTGGTCGAAATAATTACTGAACGCGCCTCGTAGAGACGGCAGGGACAGTATCTATGTAAAAATTATATATATATGCGCATATATGCGCATATGCAAGAGTAACTACTGAACGCGCCTCGAAGAGACGGCAGGGACAGTAGCGGTGTATAAAATTTTATATTTATATATATGCGAGTAATTGCGCATATGTGAGAGTAACTACTGAACGCGCCTCGAAGAGACGGCAGGGACAGTAGCGGTGTATAAAATTTTATATTTATATATATATTTATATATATGCGAGTAATTGCGCATATGCGAGAGTAACTACTGAACGCGCCTCGAAGAGACGGCAGGGACAGTAGCGGTGTATAAAATTTTATATTTATATATATATATATATTTATATATTTATATATATTTATATATATATATATATTATATATTTATATATATATATTATTTATATATATATATATATATATTTATATATATGCGAGTAATTGCGCATATGCGAAAAAAGAAGTATTTATTTTATACTTGTTCTTGGTGAACTTTTCAGACGTGCCTCGTAGAGGCTGCAGTCGAACAGAGATGAATTATTGTATATAAACTTTATTTACTTGAATGTAGGTCAAGCTACTCAAGTATATACTTTGTTTGTTATATTGCTGTGACAATTCGGCAGCACAATATGATTCTTAGTTAATTTGCGAACAAGTGTATATGCATACGTACATACATACATACATGTTGATTCTCCCTTTTCTTTTATGTTCGCACATTCATACGCTTGTATACTGGTTGCTAAATTTCAACGGCTGTCTGCTTTATCTAGTTAATGATCATTAAGTTAGGCAAAATAATAAAGCAGAATTATTCAGTGACAAAGTGAAGGGCACGACAAAGTCATGATTTGGAGAGTTTTTTTTTGTTCCTTATTCTTTTTTGACTTGGTTGGGAATGAGAAAATGGATAACGGCATAAACTGATGTTCTAGACGTAAGTCAGCTTGCGAGGAATTTTGTGTGTATGTATGTATGACGCCTTATGCACACGAACAGTTACGTAGGTATACATATGAAACTATGAACAATGTGGACATACATTTATTGTTTGTCCTGCACAGATCATGAACATATAACCAAGCCTGGATGGATATGCTGTTCTGTGCGTGGTAAGGGCATATGTATACACGTAACGTGTTCCACAATATTAACTATCGAGACTTACGTGTTTCTTGAAGGATGGGTCCGGGACTATCCAGCTCGAAGGACCATAAATGTTGGGGGGAGGAGTGTTCCAACCTTCGTTGTGGGCTGCAGGTGTCGGTTCCACGACACTGAGGTGTAGCAATAAAGACGGCTTTTTCTCTTCAGTAAATATTTTACATATACAGATGTCGGCAAATTAATGTTCTCAATCACAAGTAATTGTCTGTTTAATTTATTGGTTTAATTGTTATATTTTATTATTATTACTTAATTTAGTTAAAGCAAACTTATTAAAACTTCGTCATCTGAGACCAAATTGAAAAAACACTTTGTTTAGTTTATTAGACAGTTTTGGCATTAATCTCTTTCTTGCTTTTTAATGTGCGATTTTGTAGGTATAAATGTTGTGACTCGTTCGCCTTATATTTTCCGACTGTCTTATACAAAAAAGCAGTCGAGCCCTTTGGTGGTTGTTTTCTTCAGTTGGCTGTGCTCATGTTCTCTTTAGCGCACATAGAGCAAGCAACTTAAGAAAACAAGAGCACAGCCAAAGTCGGCAGCGGCAGATCGCTTTGTTTAGGGTTTTCGCGTAAACACTAAACAATCCAACGGTGTGTGCAAGTGGGTCATTAATTGAAGGAAAATACACAAATACATTTTGCCATATATACATATGTATATACCAGAACAAAGAAAGATAAAATATAATACTTTTTATGCACTTTTCTGCATTTTTCCTTAATTTTTCGATTGTAATAAAAGCTATCCCTTTTATCATAAAGCCACTTATAATTTTTCACATTATTTATTAAATTTTCTATAAAATTATTTTCGGCGTCCATTGCGGCTTCTTTTGTGCATGTATCACAGTCTACGGTTTGTGTGTATCTAATAACTATTTTCAATGCAACCCTTTTTCCTTAAACAAAATGCGATCAGTTTCGCTCTATGCGTAGAAAAATAAAATTTAACGAATCTTGCCGAAAAGTTAGCAAAGCAAATTATGGTCGCACACATTTGATTGTATGTATTCGCAAATTCGCCTGCGCTAGCGTACGCATATTATAGTTGGGCCTTAAGTGTTGACGGTTAATAAGAAAATTGCTTGGTACAAATACTTTATATTATTATATATACAAACAATGTGAAAAATGGCCAAACTTTGCCACAAATGGAGGTGCTTAACAGTTATCGATTTTTTTAATCTAAATTTTAAATATTAAAAGCTATGATTTTGTTCATATATGTGTGTATGTATGTACATTAGGGAGATAACTCTTTAACAATATAAAAATTGGAGTAGTATAGTCAAGTGGGCTATAAAACTATGATGAAAAATGTTTTTTATTTTTCGAAGCCGTTACAAAAGGTGACGCAACAGATATACAAATATGAATTGACAATTTCTAAATTTTTCTCAAACATTTTTTTAATATGTTACTATTTTTGAATTTGCACATAAATAGAACCTTAAATAAAAATAGATTTAAGCAAAGCAAATATATTTTTCTCAAATCGCGAAAATTTTTTAAACTTCTTTAATAATAAATTTATTACCTAAAACGCTATCTGATTCAGATTAATTCATAAAAAAATTTTGAGTTGATGTAGTTTCAGAAAATACAATAACATAAGATCCATCCAAGATCAATATAATGTATATAAGTACATGTTATATAAAAAATATTTCTTTGTTATCGAAAATTCGATATCTGCAAAAACATACATACCAGGAATATCAGAAATGTTGACAAAATCTAAAATTTACGATACAGATAAATATAGAACAGCTCATAGAACGTGTAATACACTAAACAGACTATTTAGTAAGAATAAAGATAAAATTGAAAAATCGGATAGATCAAATTTAGTATATGAAATACCATGCAAAGGTAATGATATATAAAATTGTAATAAAGTGTACATCGACCAAAAATAAATTAAAGACTAGGATAGCAGGTCACAAATCAGATAAAAAATATACGGATATAAATTCACAAAAAACAGCTTTATCTTCCTATTGTTTTAAATCATACCATTTTCCAGATTTTGAAAATGTTTCAATATTTTAAAATGTTTCAATGTCGATTAATGTTAGAAATAATAAACAAATCATCATCACACAGAATAAATTTAAAAACAAATAAAGAAAAATTAGCACAAATATAGACATTTAGTTAGTAAGAATTGCAGATTTACATAATATAATTGTTAATATTAACTATTATTTGCTAGGGATGTATTATTGTTATTAAATATTAACTTATATTATTACAATTATTGGATATGTGTATTTAGGTGTATATACATATATATATATATATATATATATATATATACATACATATATATGTGTGTGTTTGTAATTACCCTGTAGGAATTTAAGCTAACCATGAGCTAGGGGTGACTCGCGACTGACTCATTTTCTATATCAACGCTGGATCAATTTTTACATGTAATGTCCTAGGAAATGAGTGAATTTTAATTAAAAGAATATTATTAATTAAAAATACATACTAATAAAATTTATAATGTCGCTTTTTAATTAGTTTTATTGCATTTTTTAATGCTTTTTCTCGGTTGTCTTCAACATTAATACGAATTGCATCTAGTTAATGATAAGAAATTAATTAATATTTAAAATAATTTGTTAACTTAGATAATTATATCACCTTTTAAAGTGCCAAAACTCTCGTTAAACTTTTTAACTGGCACCTTGCCATGTCCGTCAATATTACATCCAGAATTAGATCCAAAGAAATAACTTTCGTCAGAGTTTTCCGTAGTTTCACCTTTTATTAAGGATGACATACAACAAACCTGAAATTATTGGTTAGATTAAATAATTACTTATTTTTATTTTAAATGGAAAAATTTAATTTATTAACCTCTAGCTACTGATGACAAAACGTAACTGACGAAATAACAAGTTTTTCTTTTTTCTTTTGTTTTGTTCCTGAGAGTAAAGGGATTTTTATTATCTTGTGCAAAAACGGTAAATTTCTCTTGATGGGTGTTTAACATGCATGAAAATATAATTGTTTGTTGTTTTCTTTGAACATAATAGTAATTTAACATGACTAAACCTTCACTTTAACAGTGAATTATATATGATTACAATAAATCTTATTTGATATATTAGATAAAATAATATAAACTAATTCTTTTTTAAAATTTATATATAAAATAAGTGATTCTTTTTATTTCGATTTATTTTAAAAACTAATTAGAAAAAAAATTATATAAATTACAATTTATAAAAATCCGACTTAGACTGAAAAAAAATATTATTAAAAATAAAGTTAAGTAGAGTGGTTACAATAGTATTCATAATAACACTGTACAAGACAGAAAAAAATTACAAGGTCCAACCTATAAATTTTGATAGAGGAGACAAGAAAAAGAAAAAAATTGACACGTGTATCGGCGTTTTTAAAGTTTACATCTGAATTTCATTTGAGGGGGCATTAAAGTTTCCTAGCTCTGGCACATTCTTATTGTTAATCGGCATAAGAATCCATGTGATCCTTACATTTTAGGTATAAAATGTGTTGAGCAAATTTATGTAAAATGTTATGCAGAGTATATTTGTAGAATATGTTAACCCTCTAACTCCTCAAAGTATGGGTCTTTTTTGTCCTTCTTTTAAAAAAGAGAAAATTTAACTAAAAATCATTAATATCTGTATAATTTTACCTTCGATAGCAAATTTGGATACGAAGTAGTAATTTTTATAGAATGTGTTAACCTTCTAACTCCTCAAGGTATGGGTGTTTTTTGTCCTTTTAAAAAAGAGCAAAAACACCATTAAATCCGGGATTTAAGGGGCTGAAATGTTTCGCAAAAATATTATCCGTTACACTACAACAAAAACAACGAAAAAAAATATAAAAACAAAAGTCTAGAGCTGTATTTCTAATTGTACTGAAAACGTGTCACACTATTTGTTTTGTAATTTGAGTGTTTTACTTAAAAAATAAAAAAAAACTAAAGTAAACAATTAATCTATACGTGTAACATATACTTTGGGAAAAATTTGATTTCTTTTGCTATATCTGCGGTAAGCATACTATACCGGAATATAAAGTTACGTTTTTCAATCGTAAAGACATCTATGAAAGGTATTTTGAGCTGTCGCGGGATAACGGCTTAGTTTTGTGGTCCAAAGGTAATTATTTTGTTTGTTCTAAAACTAGTTTTATTTTTGAATTCTCGCTGAAGGTCAACGACATTCAATGTCTAAAAACAAATCAGACGTTTTAGCTGCAGACTTAAAAAGTCTTCATCTACTCGCACCTGGTGTTAATATTACCTGCTTTCGTAAGGGTCAAGATAGCTTTCTGCCGTTCTTTTCAGTAAACGATGATAACAAGTTTGCTTATTGCAACGATATCAAAGGAATAATGAATGCAATGCATTTTGAGTATAACCACGAGGACTGGCGTATATTTATTGATTCATGTAAGAAGAGTCTAAAAGCTGTACTTCTGTATTACGATAATTCGAAAAACATTCCTATTGCCTATGGAATGAACATCAAAGAAAGCTATGATTCTATTAAATTAATACTGGACTTGTTGTGGGTTGTTTGCCAAAGCTTCAATTATTTGTTTTTTTCTCCTAATAAATGTTTTAAGATTGTCCCATGTGGTGGCAAGAAAATAATATCAGAAATGTCAACATGCCTACCTTAGGTATGTTGCATGGTGCAATAAACAGGTATATGCATCAGCACAGGTAAAAGTGAACTGATTGTCAAAATTTCTTAAATTCGCCGCATTTTTGTTTTCTGTTTACTATGTTTTGGTTGTTTGAAATTTTTAAATATAAAGTTGAAATTTTTATTCATTGATTTCAAAATAAAGTTACATGAGTATTATTTATTTTATCGGTATCTGAAATCAAATACGATTCCCAAAATTCTATACAAACGGACGATTGGCGAGGTGATATCATTGCAAAATAAGTTACATACAATATATACAAAGATTTGAGCAATCACTTCAACAATATTTTTATTTATTTAATATTTGTAAGAATAAACAAATATATTTTTTTATAAAAAGTTTTGTGTTCCGATTGTTTTTAAAAATGGTTATAACATCTTGTACGATGGTAGTAGGGGTAATTATTTGCGTCAGCCAATATTCAAGCTCGTTCGCCACAAATTCGTCTGGACAAGAGTATATAGATGGTGCAGAAATTGGTAGTTAGGAAGAGACCAACCAAATCAGCTTCACTAACTTCCTAAAGAGCTATCACAGCAGAGCTCTGGAAATGCAAATCAGTTTTAAAGTCTTCAAAAATTTCACAAGCAATTTGCAAATCAACAAATCAGTACTATTTTGATAGCGACGAATTTCATTCAAAACTACTCTACCAGGATGAAAACGATGTGGTTTCGTACCACCGCCGGCTGCTGGTGCACTTTTACGAACTGCCTTGTTTGGTGACAAAGTAAAGAAAATAAAAAATAAATTGTTTTAATAAAGGTGAAGAGTTATAAACAGAACAAAAATAATACCTGAAGTCATTAAACATATTCCACTTCTGCTCTCTTCCCAAACTATATTCATTTGACTTCCATCGTCGGACAGTATTTCACTGATGCAAACGTAACTAATAATATGATAATTTACTATTAAAAATGCCACAAAGGTGTGTACTTCTGCAGGAAAAATTATGAGTGCAAATAATACTTGTCCGGAATCAACTCCAAGCATTGTCTGCCACTTAAAATTTTCCGGAAGATTTTTATATCTATCACACACTTAACTTTTCGGATTCTTGGGAAATTGTAGAGTTTCTGAGCTTCTTGGACACCAACAACACGTCTGTATCTCCTAAAATATTAATTTTGTTTTATTTTATTTCATAAATTTTACTACAATTAATACCTACGCCACCACTTTGATATTTTAAAACACAACAATGAATAAAATTAATTTTGTTTACAAAAAATTTTATTTTATTTGAGAAAGGCGAATTAAATAATCCGCCTTGTTTTTGACGTTGTGTTTCACAAAAAAGATGCTTTGTTATAATGAATTCGCTTTGCATATACCTGATAATGGTACCATGGTATGTTGCCTGCACTGCTATTTTTGCTGCAATTCGCCGTGTATACGCTATTGCCTACACGAACAAAAAAAGAAAAATGGATTGGTGTTTTCATTCATAGGTGCGTAGACTACAACAAGAGCGGTTAGTTTGAATATGTCCAATGTTTCACATATCCTGGAATAAAAAGAATTTGTCTGGATAAATAACAGACATCACAAAGAAAATTACAGAAATTCTTTTCTATAAAAGATGGCTGAATTGGCGGGAGATCCGATGGGAAGATTGGAGGATCAGCCAATGCTATTTGAGTATAGGAATATTAGAAACAGTTTTAGAGTATCAGACAAAGGGATAACCACAGAAGTAGGAACGCATAGTGTTTACCAACAATATTAAAAAGAAGAGCAAGGCATTTTTAAGCGAATGCTTGGATTTAATGTAAGAAAAAAAAAAAAAAGAAGAAAAGAAAAAATTTATATATATACATACTTGCTATTATATTGTATTAATTTCAATCGCATTGTTATATATTTTTGTTTGTTAAAAAAAAAAAAAAAATTTGTTTATATACATTTTTGTTGTGTCGATAACAATCCTTGGTTGCATAAGAGGTAATACTTTGTTTAGAATAACCAATGTCCAGTAGATGGCAGTCCCCCCTTTTTTTTGGGTAAAAATATTGATTTAGTTGGCCGGAAGCGGTAGAAAATTTCTAATCCAGCTAGTTTCAGAGAGCTCTTTAAAGTTAGTCATTAGAAGGAGTAACATTAGTAAAGCCGTTATTGGAGCGGGTAATTTTTTTTTGTAAATTCGTTTGTTAGCCCTGTGCAACGTAGGCAAAACAAAACCAAAATAAAAATTGTTAGATTTATTTATATATTGTACTATCTAATTCAAAATAAAATGTATAGGTTATAAGGTTGGTTTAATTAAATTTATAGCCGCATAGAGTGTAAGAGAAAAACATATTGTGTAGAGTAGATTTTTTTTGTAATAAATATTGTTTAATGTGAAGAAGGAAATAAAAATGAATCGGAATTAAGTCAGTAAAAAGGGTGATGGCTTGAAGGTAATATAAAGTTTGGCAAAATCGGCATATTAGTGGGTTACCAAGAAATAGTATTGGCGGTGTAAATTGTGACATGGTTGGGAGGGCATTGTAGGGCACAACATCTGCCTGATATAAAAAGAGTATGGTAAGGTAATATTAGCGTGGTATGTGTTGGTTATTAGTATACGTATATATGTTATTTTGTTTTAGTAATATCTTATGAGCAGCGTACACAGTGAGAGGGTTGGAACCCGCTGAGATTTTTGTGTTCCCCAAGAAAGAAAAAGAGATAGGCGGAAACCTCACTGGTCACTACGTCTGCGACATAAATGGCGCCCAAAGAAAATTAGTTTGGCGCGCATAACTGGCGCCCAAACAATAAGTCATGTGATTCTAGCTATGCATGAGACAAATAGCCCAATAAAGTTCGAAATAGCCCATGGAGAGAAGCGCAAGATGGTTAGACAACTTTAATGACGTTTAGCAGCACTTTGGATCACTGTATGATAAAGTTAGTGCTAAAACGAAAATTAAGGGGTTTAACTGTGAAGCGTAAACATCCTAAGTAAGTCAATCAATAAAATAGCCTAATAGCTTAATAATTTCTAGTCATATATGTCTAATTGTATTAGGGTAATTTTAAAAGTTTTCTTTCGTCAGTATTAGTTTCTGGTTGTATTACGGTAGATAGCATCGGTAGCCGCCGGAACTTAGAAAACTAATTGTAATTATGTTCGTTCCGGGTCAGTTGTACCGAATATCACCGACAGGTTAGGGTACTCATATAGCTCATCAGTGAACGAGAAGACCTGATGATAGTATATACGTTTCTACACCGCTCAATTGCAAGTAAATTGTCTTACGTACCACCTAATATTACTTGAAACCTCTTTAATGATAAATTTAACCGACGACCAAATTTAACTTCATGCCTAGCCCGACAGAAGTACTATATATAGAATATTTGTAAAAAAAACGAGCAAGTAAAGCCAAAATTTTTTTTAGTTTTGTAATAGATTAGTTAAGGATAATTTAGTAATATATATTAGTGACTTAGCGCATATTTGAAAATAGTAGGGCTGGATTTCCAATTTTTCCATCGCGAAGTAGAAAATATTACACACATATTCCGTATAAGGCTATGTCTAAGAGCCCGTGTGATATTCGAGACAGAAAACGGGAAAGAGAGGCACAATTCGATCTGAATAGGTCTACGCCGATTGAATTTGGTAAAACGTATAAGTCAAACACACCGAGTCAAAGGATAGCGGCAAACAGAAACACCAACATGACTCAACCTGCAGGCCAAACTACTGCTCAGATTCATGATAAGTCTGAGACAATTATGGGAAATGATCCGAGCACTAGTGCAGCTGCTAGTGCTAGGTTCTTATAACCTCCTAGATATATTCCTCCTAGCATAGAACAACATAATTTATCTCAAATAGCAGAAATAAAAAGGCAAATGGCGGATTTGACTGCCACTGTAGGCAAATTAAGTATCGTCATGCAGCAAACACAATTAGAAAATAAGAAATTTATGGATGAGATTGTGCACATTGTTAGAAGAAATGAGGAGAATGGCTTTCACCGAACGTTGCCTCCTCCGACGAATAGTTGTCACTCGTCTAGGGCCTCGATTGAAATAGAATCGGCAAATCAGAGGCATTATAATAGAGTGAGAGTAGACAAATGGGGACTTGAATTTGACGGCAATACAAGTAAACTGGCGGTAGATAATTTTGTTTTTCATGTAGAGCGTTTACAGAGACAGTACGGGGTTACCTGGGAAGAGGTGTTGGATAACTTCCACCTGCTGATGAAGGGAGTAGCCGAAAAGTGGTACTGGCTGTTTGCGCAGACCAACCTTGTGATGGAGTGGCCTACGCTAAAAGAAGCCCTCATGAAACAGTATCAGTCCACTAGGTCCAGCTTCGAGCTCATGAGCGATATGGTAGAGCGCAAGCAGCAGATGGGAGAAGACACCGATACCTTCTTTTTCGTGATGATACAAATGCGGTCCAGGCTGAATATTTCCGTTTCTGAAAAGGAAATGATAAGGATGATAAAAAAGAATCTCAGACACGATATTAGAAGTCGAGTATACCCTATCAGTGTCGATACGATAGAAGAACTGCGTCAGGAGTGCATTGAAGCAGAAAAAGTGTTCTGCCGCAAGGAAGGTAAAAATGTGTATTACCCTCCTACCGGAAAATACCACAAAAGCGTCAGTGAGGTATATGAGAGTCCTAATGCATATCTTGGGGAGCAAGCGGAGGAAGTAGCAGCCATGCATGTGCAGAAACCACCAGACCCAATGCATAAAAGCCAAATAGAATGTTGGAATTGTCGTCAAAAAGGCCATGTTTTCTGTTATTGCACTGCCGAAGATAGAGCCATTTTTTGCTATGGTTGTGGCCAACCGAACGTCAAAGCCCCAAATTGTGATGAGTGTAAAGCACGATATTTTCGCCGGAGCGAGGGAACTGCGGGGCACCATCGTTTCAAAGAGACCCCGCGCACAAACCTGAATAAAAAAAAAACCTAATATTAATTTAATCCAAAATGTTAGGAATTTTAAAGAATTTATACCCCAATTACGCCATAATTACAGCTTAGAAGAACGCGAACGTAATTATGGTGTAATTAGGAGTAGAATTTTTAATGAAGCGTTAGATTTTAAGAAAGGAGTTTCATACAGAATATCCAAGTTGAGGAAAAAATTCGCTGAAAAGAGAAAAACACGCAGATTAGTAATTGAAGCCGTAAAATCGGTAAATAAGAAATGTGATCCACGCGCCTTTGCTGAAATAAGTATAGGACAGGATACGATTAGAGGTTTGCTGGATACAGGCGCTTCTGTAAGTTTGCTCGGAAAAAATTGTAGAGAGTTGCTAGACAAGTTAGGGTACGAATTCAAACCAATATTTTTGTTAGTTTCAACAGCATCCGGAACATTAGGGAAGGTTGACATGGACGTAATTTTTCAGGGAAAAACAAAGAACATCACCTTTTAATTGTGCCCAGATTTAGATCAGGAGGCGTACTTTGGTGTAGATTTCTGGGCTGCTTTCGATTTAGCCCCAGAGGTATTCAAAGTGGCTCATTTGGACCTTGAGAAAATACAGGAAGAATTTCAGGTTGAGGACCATAAGTCCAATCCTCACATCTTGAGCTTGAATCAGCAGGAAAGGCTGCAGGCGGTTGTAAAGATGTTTCCCAGTTTTGAAAAGGATGGTTTAGGAAGTACACCTCTAGAAAAACATTCAATAAAATTAATAGAAGGAGCAGTTCCTTTTAAGGACCGTCACTACCCTTTGTCACCCGCCGTGCAGAAAATAGTATACCAAGAAATCGAGAAAATTGAATACGCTGACCATAAAAGATGCCTATCCACTTCAGAACATCGATGGCATTTTAAGAAGAATTGATGAGACCTACTACATCAGTAGTGTCGACTTGAAGTTTGCTTTCTGGCAGATCGAGTTAGACGAAGAGAGTAAACCATACACAGCGTTTACTGTAGCAGGTCGACCACTCTACCAGTTTCGGGTCCTGCCTTTTGGACTGTATAATGCAGCGCAACGTCTATGCAGGCTTATGGATAAGGTCATTCCGCAAAAACTAGAAGAAAACGTATTCGTTTATTTGGACGATTTATTAGTGATATCAGATAGTTTCGACAAACATTTAAAAATTTTAAAAGAAGTCGCAGTTTGCTTAAAGAAGGCCAACCTTACCATAGGCCTTAGCAAGTCCAAATTTTGCTTCCAGCAATTAAAGTACCTTGGCTTCGTTACAGGAGGCGGGAGTCTTAGAACTGATCCAGAAAAAGTGAAAACAATAAGGGAAATTCGAGTGCCCAAAACACCCCGAGAAGTTCGTAGTTTCCTTGGTACGGCCGGATGGTACCGCCGTTTCGTAAAGGACTTTGCATCAATTGCAGCTCCACTAACTGATAGACTAAAAAAGGCCAAGAAATTTGAAATGACCCCAGAAGCGTTACAGGCGTTTGAAAATCTAAAGAAAGCTTTAACGTCCGCATCAGTACTAACACATGCTGATTTTTCAAAAAGATTCTGGATACAATGCGATGCAAGTGAGCACGGTATTGGAGCCGTTTTATACCAGCTTAGTAATGGTAATGATGAGCATCCAATTGCATTCTACAGCCAAAAGTTGACAAGGTGTCAAAAAAATTATACTGTTACGGAGAAAGAATGTTTGGCGGCCATAATGGCCATAAAGAAATTCCGCCCATACGTCGAAATGATGCTCTTTACAATTGTCACTGACCACGCCAGCCTTAAGTGGCTCATGTCCCTGAAGGATTTGCCAGGAAGATTGGCTCGATGGTCACTCCAGTTAAAAACGTTCGATTTTGATATTCAACATAGAAAATACGATAATATTGTAGCAGACATGCTATCACGTTCATAAAAGGAAGACAATGTAGAGGAGTTAAATATAGATGATTTATTTGATTTCGAAACGACTGAATTTCAAAGCGACGAGTATTTGGAGCTGATACAACACATTAACGAAAACCAGGATCGATTGCCGGATTTGAAGGTTGAAGATGGTATAATTTCTAAAAAAATGGATTGAAAATTTGGATTCCACCAAATATCACGCAGCCCATTATCGAAAAGGCCCACACAAGTATGACGGCGGCTCATGGAGGCATCCTAAAAACAATAGAACGGCTGAAAAGATTCTTTTATTGGCCTAAATTGCCTATTCAAGTGACAGAATATGTTCGAAGTTGTCAGACATGCAAGGAAAAAAACCATCCAATCAAAACCTTCGTCCGGAATTGGCAATCAAGTAGTTACTGATAGACCTTTTCAGAAATTGTATTTGGATTTTTTGGGTAAATATCCGAGATCAAAAAGTGGAAATTGTTATGTGTTTATAGTCCTTGACCATTTCACCAAATACACGTTTATTACAGCAATGACAGAAGCCACAGCAGGTAAAGTAATAGAATTTCTGATTCAAGAGGTATTTCATAAATTTGGTGTCCCGGAAATCATCCATGCGGACAACGGCGCGCAATTCACATCCAAAGGTTTTCAAAATATGCTGAGTACGTACAAAATACAGCATATAAAAACGCCGGTTTATCAACCGAGTAGTAACGCCTCCGAACAGGTTAGCCAGAGTATATTAGCAGCAATCAGAGCTTACTTGAAAGAAGATCATCGAGACAGGGATCTTTACCTGTCAGAGATAGCCTGCGCCTTGAGGAATTCATTCCACACTGCGATAGGCTTTACAAGCGGTGCCGAATATAAGTTAGCCCGGAAGCTTAAGTCTATGGAGGATCATCGAATAACAGCACAGCCTAACGAACATATGGAATTGTTGAGAAACAAAATAAAAGATAATATGTACCGAGCTTATGAAAGGAGCGCAGAAAGATATAACAAAAGAGCCCGTGTAACAATATTCCTGCCCGGACAAGAAGTCTATAGAAAAAATATGGCTCAGAGTAATTTCTCAAAGATTTTAAACTCAAAGTTTTGCCGAAAGCTTTTGAAATGTAGAGTAGTTAGACCTGTGGGGAATAAAATGTACGAGTTGGAAACTCTAGAGGGAAAAACCGTAGGAATCTATCACATGAAGGATATAAAGACATAAATTGCTAATTAAAATAAACGGATGCATATACAAATAAATTCTTTTTTGTGCAATAATAGGACGTAAGGGAAATGATTATAATTATTCTAGTAAATTATACAACAAAATGTATGTCGTGATGTCCACCTTTATTAGTTTTAGCAATTTTTTTTCTATCTGTGATAGTAATTGTAAGAGTACCTGACCATAATTCTCACAAGACCGAGTATATGATAGCCCATAGAAACTGATAGTTTTATACAGAAACCCACGATGTAGAGCAAAGGAAAAGATATTTTTTTTTTGGTTTTTCATTTACATACCTTGCCAGGGTGCAATATTAGTTGATAAGCGAGCCTGATTACGTCGGTGATATGAGTGTTGTTTTGTTATCCTATTTTTCTTAAAGACCACATATTTGGTAGATGCGGAGAAATCCTATAAAGAAAGGAGGGGTTAACAAAGTAAACGCTTATATTTTGCAATCGAATCAAAAGAATACTTCCCATAATGTACTCCATAAGTCCGAATAACTTAATGCTCGAGATCACTTGTTCTCCTACATATAAAAGTAGAAGACAAATGACCTTGGAGCAATGTCAACATCCGAGAACAGCTATGTGAAATGGAAGAGGATAAATAGAGGCGATGCCCGTGCAATCAGAAGATCTGAAAATGGAAAGAAGAGTAATTATTAATTAATCGAGAATTGACAATACCTAGGTAGATTTATAAAAATTTTTTTTTTTTGTTTTGCCTCAAATTTTGTAAGCGTTCGATTTAACTTACTATTATTGTGCTTTATGCTCAATCGTTTATAAACTGTAAAATAAATTACGAAGATCTCTTGTCATTTGGGTTGGCCACTATGAATTTTCTCCCAGAAAGAAATTTCTAAAGTAGGCTAGTGTTCTCTTAAGGATGTATGAGGTTTCCGGAAGATAAAGTGTACTTAAGGGCAATAATCTATCCTCAAATCAGCAGGAGTTTGTCCTTCCGTGTCAGTCAGTATGGAGTCTAATTTTAAGTAGAAAGCCCGGCCGTAGTATGAGACGTTCAGGGTGTGGGAGTTCCTCTCGTACAGGTATAATAGTACTTACCCGCACTTCGTTTCCTTCCAGTAAACTCTCAGAAACCGGAGTTTTGTTGCGGATTGTTTGCCAAAGCTTCAATTATTTGTTTTTTTTCTCCTAATAAATGTTTTAAGATTGTCCCATGTGGTGGTAAGAAAATAATGTCAGAAATGTCAAAATGCCTACCTTGGGTATGTTGCCTGCACTGCTATTTTTGCTGCAATTCGCCGTGTATACGCTATTGCCTACACGAACAAAAAAAAAAAAAAAAAAAAAAACTGGAATGGTGTTTTTATTCATGGGTGCGTAGACTACAACAAGAGCGGTTAGTTTGAGTATGTCCAATGTTTTACATATCATGGAATAAAAAGAATTGTCTGGATAAATAACAGACATCACAAAGAAAATTCCAGAAATTCTTTTCTATAAAAGATGGCTGAATTGGCGGGAGATCCGATGGGAAGATTGGAGGATCAGCCAATGCTATTTGAGTATAGGGATATTACAAACAGTTTTAGAGGATCAGATACTAAAATACCATTAAAGCGTTTGCACCAAATTCAAGCTCGGGATAGTGAAAACATTACAAACCTAGAAGAAATAAATAAAGATTGTATAAAACTAATAAAAAAAAATTTGATACCCATAAGAAAAGGTAAGAACTGATAGCTAGCATGTTTCGTGTAATATATAGAACAATAAGTGCGACAATATTAATATTGTAGGTGGTGGGGAAAGGCCGAACAAAATAATTAAGCTACCCCAGTGTATGAAGTGGGAATCTAGCTAAAAGCAATTAAGGACCTGGCTAAGCAATACCTCGACAGCAGGTAATAGAGAATAGGATGGGTCATAGAGTTGACCAGCTATCCCGAGAACCTCCATGCTGAATAGCCAGGTAACAAAGAATAAATATTTTAGAGTTTTGATAAATTACACCTGACAAAGGGATAACCACAGAATTAGGAACGCATAGTGTTTACCAACAATATTAAAAAGAAGAGAAAGGCATTTTTAAGCGAATGCTTGGATTTAATGTAAGAGAAAAAAGGAAAGAAAAAATGTATATATATATATAGATATATATATATATATATATATATATATATATAATATATATATATATATATATATATATATATATATATATATATATATATATATATATATATATATATATATATATATATACATACTTGCTATTATATTGTATTAATTTCAATCGCATTGTTATATAATCTTGTTTGCTAAAAAAAAAAAAAAATTGTTTATATACATTTTTGTTGTGTCGATAACAAGCCTTGGTTGCATAAGAGGTAATAGTTTGTTTAGAATAACCACTGTCCAGTAGATGGCAGTCCCCCCCTTTTTTTTGGGTAAAAATATTAATTTAGTTGGCCGGAAGTGGTAGAAAATTTCTAATCCAGCTAGTTTTAGAAAGCTCTTTAAAGTTAGTCATTAGAAGGAGTAACATTAGTAAAGCCGTTATTGGAGCGGGTAATTTTTTTTTTGTAAATTCGTTTGTTAGCCCTGTGCAACGTAGGCAAGACAAAACCAAAATAAAAATTGTTAGATTTATTTAAATATTGTACTATCTAATTCAAAATAAAATGTATAGGTTATAAGGTTGGTTTAATTAAATTTATAGCCGCATAGAGTGTAAGAGAAAAACATATTGTGTAGAGTAGATTTTTTTAAAATAAATATTGTTTAATGTGAAGGTGATGGCATGAAGGTAATATAAAGTTTGGCGAAACCGGCATATTAGTGGGTCACCAAGAAATAGCATTGGCGGTGTAAATTGTGACATGGTTGGGAGGGCATTGTAGGGCACAATATCTGCCTGATATAAATAAGGTAATATTAGCGTGGTATGTGTTGGTTATTAGTATACGCATATATGTTATTTTGTTTTAGTAATATCTTATGAGCAGCGTACCCAGTGAGAGGGTTGGAACCCGCTGAGATTTTTGTGTTCCCCAAGAAAGAAAAAGAGCTAGGCGGAAACCTCACTGGTCACTACGTCGGCGACAGACTCCGTAAAATATGAAGACCATAAGTGGCGGATCTGTTGTGACTTAAAAGGCGGATCTGTTGTATGATAATGAAGTGGAATTGCCCAGAGCTAAAAAATGTAATTGATGAATACTTCCTATCCAAATTTGCTATCGAAGGTAAAATAATAAAGATATTAGTGATTTTTAATTAAATTTGCTCTTTTTTAAAAGAAGGACAAAAAAGACCTATACGTTGAGGTGTTAGAAGGTTAACATATTCTACAAAAATATTCTGCATAACATTTTACATAAATTTGCTGAACACATTTTATACCTAAAATGTAAGGATCACATGGATTCTTATGCCGGTTAACAATAAGAATGTGCCAGAGCTGGGAAACTGTAATGCCCCCTCAAATGAAATTCAGATGTAAACTTTAACAACGCCGTTAACAACACGTGTTTTTTTTTTGTTTCCTCTATCAAAATTTATAGGTCGGACTTTGTAATTTTGCAAAAAATTTGATATTGTTGTACAGTGTAATAGTAATATTAATAGTATTAACAATAGGATAGATAGAATAAAACATGTAACTCCCCCACCCTTTGGTCAAACATTACTCCTGGAATGTACAGACTTATTAACAGCATATATGCGTTAAGATATGTACGTATATTAACTATTAATATTATGAAATATAAATAACAAAACAACATTTAAAAAGAATTTATGGTTTAGCACAAGTAAAGTTTTTTTTTTAGCATAATTTCTTCCAGTAATTTTCTTTTCAAACTTTATATCAGCTATACAATTTGTGTATTTATATCTACTTTTGATTATTTGTGTATCACGTTTACAACCCTTTTCATCAATAAAATTATTTTTATTTTTTTCTCTTACTACTTTTAAAATATACTTAGGTTTTTGTTTTAAATTATAAAAACCAAGATTTTTCACCGATTCTCTTTCTATAATCACAACATTTTTGTCTATTAGAATTAATTTTTTCAGTTCTTTAAATTTTTTTTATCATGAACAACATTATTTAAATTTTTCCAAACAGATTTATTTATTTTATTATGAAGATCACTTAGCTTATATCCTGTTGTACTATGTATACTGTCGTTATAAATTTGTAGCGGTTTATAAATCAAAGTTTTATCATTGATATCTTTATTTTCTTGTTGTAATTTAAAAAGTCGTATATGTTCATTCAAAGTAAGTTGGAAACGCTCTATATCAGAATTACCTGTATGCGTGTTAGGGGAAGTAAAATGAAAATTTATTTTTTCATTACTTAAAAAATTCTTAATAAATGCCGCATTAAACTCATTGTCAGCTACAACTTTACATGGTTTACCTAAATTAGCACACCTTTCCTTTAGAACTTCTACTATAGTGAATGAGTTTTCATTATTCAAATAATGAATTGGTACATGTTTTGTAAGTTTGTCGGTACAGGTTAAAAATGTTGTATATTTGTTTAGAAACCAAATATAAATAAGAATAATTTCATTTGATGTTAATGGTGTTTCTGTTACGCATAACTTATTTTTTATTGGTCGTCTATCGTACTTGCACATGTTGCATATAAGACAATTGTTTATATATTTGTGTACTTCTTTTCTTAAATTCGGGTAATAAAGAACATCTTTTAATTCTAAATAAGTCTCCTCAATTCCTCTTATCCGTATGATATTGATCTATGATTCCCAATAGACTTTCAATATTAAAATATCTTTTACAAATTTTGAACAATAAATAAATTTCATTTCAGCTGTATTTGAAAAATAACGTACTAAAGTGTCTTGAAAATTTTTATATAAATTAATGTTGGAAAAAATTGCTATATCTTTTATAGGAAATATTTATTAAAAATTTTTTTATATCTTCTTCAAAGTATTCTTTTATTGTGTCATCTGGCAACTCTGCCTGAACAAAATACAACGTGTTTGATTTTCTGTGATAAAATAATTAAAATACATTAATTTTACTATACATATATATTACTATTCAGATAAAAGTTCTGAGCTTTTGTTATGTCTTCGCAAAAACGTAAGAAACTAAGGGGCAATAACCCCAAGTTCAAACTCCCCAGAACATTGGACGGAAATTGCAGCACTTCCAACAAATTCAGTCTGTTGGTTGATGATGATGAGGTATTACCTATCAAAGAGAAAGTCCCTCCGATCGTTGTGGACAACTCGCATAGCTGCTCTGTAGTGTTGGGGTTAATTGGTGGCAAGTATATGTACACGAGAATTTCGGTGGGTACTAAAATAATATCCAACTCATTGGTGATCTACGAAAATGCTATAAAAACTCTTAAAGAAAAAGAGTACCGTTTCTACACGCATGAAATTAAAAATATCAAAAATTTCAAAATTGTTTTATTTGGACTTCCTCAACTGGATACTAAGCATATAAACGACGAGTTTGTTAGCCGTCACAACATATATCCAGTCAGTATTAAAGAAATACTGACTAAACGGTCAAGTAAAGACGACGCACTGTATTTAATTGAATTCGATCGAAGGCATGTGTCCAAACGTGAAATCACCAAAATCAAATATTTTAGCAGTATTGAGGTTTACTGGAGAAATCCTCTTAAGGCCAACAAGGGTCCTACGCAATGCTCCAAATGTTTCATGTATGGCCACGGCGCGAGAAACTGCAGTAGAGTTGATGTGTGTTCTGCCTGCGCTGGCAATCATAACGTTGTAGCCTGTCAATTGAATTCGTCTTCACGAGATGGCAGTGTAGTATTCAAGTGCTTTAATTGTTCGAAAAAGAACCTTAGAAATGTTCATCACAGAGCTGATGATCCCAAGTGCCCTTGTCGCCTAGAATATTTACAAATTTGTCAAAGAGCTACTCGCAACTCCAGACCTGCTGTCACCAACTCCAGCGGACTTAATTTTAATCCTAAGGAAGCGCATTTTCCACCATTGTCTGGTCATGGACTATTTGACAGCTCCCGTGTTAACTCTAATATCCTGTATTATGATGTTGCCAACAGCAAGAACTTTGCAACCAACGCCAAAGATGACATCAGTTAAGGGTACTTGGCAATATGCCATATAATTCTAACGTACATGTTATGCAGTGGAATGCTCAAGGCATAACAACCGAGTCATCGGCTTTTCAGCTCGAGCAAGTTCTTCATGATAAACAAATTGATATCTTGCTACTCAACGAGACCTTTTTAAAACCGCATCACAAGCTAAATCTTGGAGGCTACGTCATTTACAGAGAGGATCGCCTCTCACATGGGGGTGGTATTCTCATAGCTATAAGAAGTAGAGAATAAGTTATTACCAAAAATTAGAACACAGTCTATTGAGTGTATCGCTATTCAGGTAACTATAAATAGACGCCCAGTTATTTTTATTTCTGTATATAATCCAATATCCACCGTTAGCTTTAAGTCGGACCTAGGCAGTCTTATGCGCTTCTCCGAAGACTTCTTCTTATTCGGGGACTTTAACGCTCGAAACACCCATTGGAACTGCGTGTCCAACAACACTGCGGGTATTGAGCTATTCAGGCACTGTCTGGTTAGTAATTATTATATTCATTACCCAAATACCTATAACCCGATTCACCCCTCTATAGTGGACATTCTATTATCTAACTCCAACTTTCCTTTTTCACCCCTGGAGTCTTATCCAAATATTTTACAATCTGACCACGTTTCGATTTCGTGCTTTATCTATGGTCAGTCCCATACCAATTCAATCTCAGTCCCTCTGTATGATAGGGCTGATTGGCCCGCCATCAGATACTGGGTTGAATCTGAAATCAGGTGTCACAACATTGGACTAACTGAATCGTCCCCCACAGACATAGAGTCATCATTTATCAATCTGGCGTCTATTGTCAAAGAGACTTTTAGCTTGATCCCTGTTGGATCAAGCTAAAAGCCCATGGCGCAGAGATATTTCAAATACTTCGAAAATGTTATAATCTCAAAGAAAAAAATATAGGCGCGAATTGCAGAGATGTAGGGTTCCTAGTTTTAGAATTCAATTGATAAGTATAATAAAACAGTTAAATAGACTAATAGATGTTTATCTAAACCACGACCGTAATGAATATTGGTCTAAACTCATTTCTAATCTACCTTCGGGCTCTAAAAAGTTCTGGAAACTGTCGATGGCTATTAGGAACAAGAACTCAGGCCTTTCTGACTTACATGTAGACGGCGAGGTCTTAACGACTAGTGAAGAAAAAGCTAACGCTATTGCTGAGGCATTTGGACACGCTCACACTACTACACTTTTTAATCAATCTTCAGTTGATTCTAGTGTATTAAATTACGTGGTGAAACTCAACGCTGAGCCCCCTCCTGGCAATAATCATATTGTCATATAATAAGGCCCCCGGGCTAGATGGACTCAATAGTATCATCCTTAAAAACGTGCCTCACCACTTCTACGAAACGCTCAGTAAATTATTTAATCTCTGCTTAAGTTACCGATACTTCCCTACTATTTTTAAGAAGGCCAAAGTAATCCCAGTTCTTAAACCTGGTAAAGATCCTAAGATTCCGTCAACTTATAGGCCAAACAGTATTCTAAGCTTGTTGGATAAGGTTTTTGAAAAAATTATTCACAATAGAATTCTACGATTCTCGAATCAAAACAATATCATTATTGACCAGCAGTTTGGGTTCCGCAAAGGGTACTCCACCGTTCACAAATTAAAAAGAGTGGTAAATACTATTGAAAATAATAGAAGAAATCGCTTGAGTACAGGCGTTATTCTTCTTGCCATCGAAAAGGCATTCGATTCCATCTGGCACGACGGCTTAGTTTTTAAACTTAACTCTTTCGGCTTTCCATCTTATTTGTTAAAGAACATAAAAAGTTTTTTAAATGAACGCTCATTTATCGTTTGCGTTGATAATATCTTCTCTAGTTCTAGAACTATTCCGGCAGGATTGCCGCAAGGGTCGGTATTGTCACCTATATGATATTATTCACTTCTGACATTCCAATAGGCCGAAACCATCAAGCTGACGACAGTGCCTTCTTATGCCGCGGTAAAGTCTCCAATGTAATTGTCAAGAGAATGTAAGATAGCCTCCTCTCAAGCCATAAGTTCTTTGATAAATGGAAGATTAAAGTCAATGACAGTAAAACTCAGGCAATTATATTTCGTCCAAAACCAACAGGAAGAAGCTCCAAATAATCCAAAACAAGAATCTAAAAATTATACATAATCTACCCCCTAGATTTCCCACCGACTTGCTTCATAGTAACTTCTACCATAAAATGATAGACTTGTTTGCTCGGGATCTGACTCTGTCATTCAACGAGAAATGCAGATTGTCTAACTTTGTTTCAATAAAGAATTTACTAAGCAATCTCTAGGTCTCTTTCATAACGAAAGTGTCACTCTAGCTGTTTGCTTTATTAATTTCATTATAACCTTTTACAGTACATATTGTAGGTTTTTAAAAAAAGTTTCCTCTAGTCCATGTTTACAAACTGTACATATATTCAGTTGCTACATCTTAATTGCTATACTACTTAAGTAAATTCTCATACAATGTACCTTATGTAACCATTAAGAAGTTTTTATTAAAATACCAATAAAAAATAAAAAATGATTTTATTGTAATGTAATATCTTGCCTTATTTTTTTATAACGTTTCTTTTTTGCATTGATATTTATTTCCCAAACTTATTATTATTTGGTTTTTGAACATATTTATTGGAGATTCTGATATTGGAATGTAATCATTTACATTTTCGTTCCCACTATGAATTGTTGCTACATCAGATTAAATATCCTGTTGTGCTACTGTTAAAGCATTAACATTAAGGCGACTTAAATAGTCATCTACTTTATTTATTTTACCTTTAATATATTCTACGTCGAAATCATATTCATTCAGTCGTAGTTTTTATCTTTGTAATATTAAATTTGGTTCCTTTAACGAATTAAACCATATAGGTGGCTTATGGTCTGTTTGAATTTTAAGTTTCCTTCCAAATATATAGGCCCTAAAATAGTTTACAGACCAAACAGTTGCCAATAACTCTTTTTCTATTGTACTATAATTTAATTCATGTTTATTCAAGGTTTTGGATGCATATGCTATGTGGTGGCACATGGTGTGACAACACAGCACCTAATGCTTCATTACTGGCATCTGTAGTCAAAACAAATAACTTTTCAAATAAAGGATACGTTAAAACTGGTGTACTATATAAAACATTTTTTAATTTGTTAAAAGAATCAAGAAACTACATTTATCAACCTGAACTGTAAGGTTATATTGAGATAATCTCTAAAAAAATTTTCTTTGGTGGTAAGACATGTTCTTCAAGAGAAGTTGAAAACACTAAAATATCGTCAAGATATACTACACATATATTATTAATATAATTCTGGAATACTTGATTCATCATCCGTTGAAATAAAGCTGGGGCATTTTTTAGGCCAAAAGGCATTCTAGTAAATACATAGTGACCTTTTCATGTCGAGAATGCTGTTTTGTATCCATCTTCTGATGCAATTGAAATTTGATGAAAACCTTTTGCTAGATCTATTGCGCTGAAATAAAGTGAGTTTCCTAGTTTTGAAAAAAGATCTTCCATAACTTATCTTCAATAAGAAGTATCATTAAATTTTCTGTAATCAACTACAATTCTCCATTTTTTTTGACCACAATTATAAAATTTTTTTTGGGACAATGCAAATAGGAGCATTATATGGGCAATTGGAATTTGTTATAATTCCCGATTCTAACATTTCATTTACCTGTTTCTTTACTTCCTCTTTATGAATTTCAGGAAAGCGATATATTTTGGAGTAAATTGGTAGAGTAATTGTTATTTTTTGTTCGGATTTTATGTTTATATTTACAAACCGCTGATAAATTTCCCTCTTTAATATAAAAAAGTTCACTTTTAAATGAACTATGAAATAAACCTTTCCTAATTAAAGTTGTTCCAGATCCTGTGTCTATTAGTAATTTGATTGGAATTATTTTTGTTCTCACAATTATGAAGGGAATTCGGTTAATAACTGAAAATTTGTAGTTTGTATATTATCTACTTCCATTTCTACAGTAGTATTAGTTCTTTGAGTTTGATTAGAAGCGTTATTTTCACTAAAATGTTTCGAGTTATTATGCTTTTTCTGATCAAAACTAGTACTCGATCTATTACAAATATTTCTATTAAAACTTGAATTTGGATGAAAATTTTTTTCCGGATAGTTATATTTATTATTATTAGAAAATTTGTTAGTATTTGTTTTGATATAACGTTTAGAAAACGATTCATTTCGGTTATTGCGAAATTGAGAAAATAAATTATTATTTGTGATTTGTTTATTTTATGAACATTTTATTTTTGCTATATTAATATTTTTATAGGCTAAAATTTCTAACTTAGTTAAAATCTCAGAAAGACATGATGATAAATATTCCTAGGCACACAGGAAAGTCAACATCAGTTTTATTCAACTTACACAGGAGAGCAGAACAGCTGTTTTAAAAAGTCGCAACACTTTCATCTTCAGTGCTCATGTGTATATTGTGTTTATCACCACTGCTTAGGTGGCTTAGTTGAATGTGATAACAGTTCGTATTTACACAAATTTTATTGTGAAACAGAATCCGAGAACTGTGTTACCTGTGTACCTAGGAATATTTATCATCATGTTTTTCTAATATTTTAACTAAGTTCGAACAATTAGCCTATAAAAATATTAATGAATTATTATTGTTAGAAAAATGTTTACATTGAAAATTTCTATTGCAATATTGTGATGAAAAAAATCTGAGTTTTGATAATTTTGATAAAAATAATCCGTTTCAACCAAAATTTCTTTAGCCTTTAACAAAGTTTGAGTATTTCTTGAATTAAGAACCAATTTTGGTTCACTAATAAATATTTTCAAAACCATTAATTAATTATTTTTACAACTAAACCACTGACTATCTTTTTCAATACTAGTTTTTAAATGTAATATAGTTAACAATTTTAAGATATAATCATAAAGCTCACTAATATTACTTCTTAGTTCTGCTGTTTTAATTTTATTTATTATATTTTCTATACCATCCGTTATATTGAAATTAATTCTTAAAACTATTTTTACCTCTTTCCACTTAATAGGATTGTTGTTGTTGATTAACGTGATGTTCGCATTTTTAACAATTTTATTTCAGATCCTCAAATTGAATAAGAGTAGTAAGGCTTCTTCAACATGTTTTGAATTTCATCAATATTTGATATAAATAATTGAAGTTCTTCTGGTTTTCCATCAAAACATGGGACACCTTCTAGTAATTGAAATGCTGTTATTGACATAATATATTGATAACTTATTTAGTTAAACAGATGAAATATTTGTACAGTAAAATAAGAAGAAGCCCCTTCTTTTATTGTACAAATATTTTAAATTTTGCTGATTGTTTCAATAGTTTTCAGATATTTTAAATCAACAACTTAAAGTTGACGTTTTGTTGCAACAAATGTTTGATAGTTTGTAGATTTCTTCATGCAGAATTTCAAATATATAGAGTTGATAATATATTGCAGTTCGAAATAGTAGCAAAAATACTTTGAAAATGCTTTCTTATATTTTATGAAATTACTTACTTTGATATTTTATGAAAGATTAGTTCGAGAAGACCGACTGCGCCAATAATTTAACTTGGCTAAACCTTTACATTAACAGTGAGTATGTGATCACCAGGGCAACCAAATTTATGATATATGATATTTTTTTCTGCATGTCTTACAAGCATACGAGGTAGTTATTTATCCGTTTCAGCTATTTTTAGGAATTTTGGCATATGTTGGCATATTTTACTTTTAAGAGCATATTTTACTTTTAAAAGCAATTTTAAGAGCATATTTTGCTTTTAAAAGCAACTTTAAGAGCATATTTTGCTTTTAAAAGAGGATTTCTTGCAAAATTATTATGCTACCAATAACGAGAAAGTTTTAGATAGTTTAACAGATGATGCTCATTCGATTAAAATTGCCAAAGAAGCTTTACGTAAATCTAAAACAAAAACAGATTTAGTTTTTATTGCATCGAATTATGGATTTATTGCCAACAATATCAAAAAATTTCAAACTGCTGGTATTTCCCTAACTGAGCAAATAAAAATACTGAACGACACCGTTAAAAAGATCGACAATGTGCCTGACTCCGATTCTAAGCATATTGTTCGAAATAAGATAAAACGAGTTATGGATAAAAACAAAGGCCTTGAAACAATAAAAAATATTTGTAGTCAGCTGAATGGTTCTAAGGCAAGCCCAACTTCAGAATATGATGTGGATGAAGTTTTGTCTTTTAAATATGCTCCAATGAATTCAGCGGATGTAGAAAGAAGTTTTTCTTTTTATAAAAGTATTTTTAGAAGGCACAGACAAAACTTTCTTTTTGAGAATTTAAGTCAACACGCCGTAATTTATTGCAATTCCAATATGAATTAAGCTAATATATTTCACAGACTTATACTTGTACAAATTTGCTTACAAAGTAGTTTTTAATTCGTATTTTATATTACATAAATTAGTATGTACATATGTATTTAGCATATGTTGTCTTAGATATGTAATATGTTTATGTTTATTTTTTATTTTATTTTTTCATTATTTTTTAAATAAAATCTTATATTTTTAAGAAAAACAAAACTTTTTAGAGCATATTTTTTACATTTTAAGAGCATTTTTCCTGTTTTTTACAGCATTTTTTATGCGCTTAAAACCCTTTTTTAAAGCATATTTTTTGTTGCCCTGGTGATCACATATAAATGTTATTTGATATATTAGATATTGTAGTGTACCTCACATGTCTACAATGCATACACATATCATACCGAACAACATTTACTATTAGCATTCATTTGAGTAACTTACGTTTAATGCATTTCGTTGACACATTTGGGTAGTGTCAAATTAACTCTATGCATTTCTTTGTGCTGCACACTGATTGGTCAAATGAGAAGTATGTCATTTGAAACTCCATGATACCGAATATAATATTATGTAATAGGTTAAGAATTATTTTCATAAGTTGTATATAAACTGGCATGATCCCAGAATAAAATAGACATTATTGTATGAAAAACTAAACTGGCAACAACTGCCTTAGTTTTATTCAATGATAATAAGTCTCCTAGTGCCCTTACGAGAAATTGTAAGATCGGCATAAAATTAGCTCCAACCAGTGGCACATTTGCCGGTTGAAAAATATATATAGACAAGCATTACATGGCGATCCTGCCGACCGACACGAACTTTGAGCTAGACGAATACGTCCCTAAGCCGTTGAGCAAACAGGAAGAAGTCCCGGTATACGTCTCAGCTAGGCAAGGACCAAAGAAACTTACAATCGAGCAATACAAAGCTAGACAAGCTAGGCTGAAGGAAGAAAAATTGACCACAATACCAAAATTAGATACGACAACAAAGAAACGAGGTGGTCAACTGGTAAAGCTGAGAAAGGAGCTAGCAGACTCTCTTAGGTTGGTAAAAGAGACAGACCCTCCGTTAAGTTGGGAGCGAGCACAAAAGGTCTGGAATAGAATAGATGAGCTTAAGCTAACAATAAAGAAAAGAAAAAAAGAAAAGCAAAACAACTCTCAAAGAATTCTATGGCAGTAGGACCAATTTGGGGCAATCCAATGGGCAAACCTCAAAGTAAGGTTGAAATTCAAGAGAATATCTTGAACAGTGGAGAAGCTACCAACAGCAAGCAGATCCCTGATAACATTCTTATATTAGCAATAATTGTAGTATTATTATATACAGCATATAGGATAAATAAATATTTTAAAGATTATGTTCAGAAATATAGCCACAGACAAATAATCAAAGCAGTAAGCGATGTATAAAAATAAAAAGTTTATAAACAAATAATATCTATGTGTTGCAAGACTTAAACTTTATAAATGTACCTATTTAGTTATGGAAGAAAGCATTTCTAAATTGCAGGATTTGCTAAAGAATTTAAAAAAGAAACCAGGAAGGACATATACTAGAAAAACAATACAAGGAAAACTAGAATATATAAGAGATTTAAAGAAACAATTTCAGGAAGACGAGGTTAGGCAAGGGGAATCAGAAGAAGTTGTAGCATTAAAGTTGGAATTTAAAAGCATTTATTTGATGGTGAAAGAGTATTTGATAGAGAAAGAAGAAGAGGACAATAAAGTTGTCAACATGGCATCATTTAGTTTGGAAACCACTTCCAAGGCACTCCCATTATTTTCAGGAAATTATTTGGAACTTGAAAGTTTTCTTGTAACAGCGGAGTTATTGCATAAAACACTGTCAAACGAGGCAAAACTAGATTTCCTCCAATATATTTATCATGCTAAACTGACATCCACAGTTAGAACAGCACTAGGAATATATGCTAAACCGGAAAATTTTGAAGAACTGAAGGAATTGTTAGAAAATAGATTTAAAAGTAGAGAGACAATTCCTGAACTACAAAATAGATTAAACATATTGTTCCAAGGAAAAATGTCAATAAACTCATTTTCTGAGAAAATCACTGGAATAATAGATAAGTTAAACAAATTGGGAATTGCCGAGTTAGGAACCCAGGTATCAGAGCCAGAAAAAAATGTTATAATTAAATTAAACAATAAGTTAGCGTTAGAAACTTTTAAAAAAGGTCTGAACGAATCTTACAAAGCAACCATATATGCTGCCCGACCAGAAAATTTGCAACAGGCTAGTGAACTCGCATTGCAGTTAGAAAGCGAAAAAGTGGCCAATCAAAATTCAATCCTTTATTTTAGGACACAATACCCACAACAGAACAATAGACTACAAAACAGACAACTCAACAATTTCAATAACAAAAGATACAGGAACAACAATAATAGGATGGACAAGAGAAGTAATTTCAACATAAACAACAATAGGAATAATTACAATTCTGACAACAACAATAATATAAATAACTACAATAGAAATAATAGATATAACAATAATAATAACAATTCATATGACAATCCTAACAGAAACAACGGATTTAATAAAAACAACAACTCAAATAGAGGTAGAAATAATAGACATGGAAACAATAACAATAGACAAATATACTCAATAGAATGTTCGGAAAACGAGCAAGGCTCGGAATAGGTATCTATTCCGGACAGCCAGAATTAAAAATTTGCAAAATAACCAATAATAATACCAATTTTATAACAGCAACTTTCAAAAATAAACAATTAACATTTCTCATCGACACTGGAGCCGACATATCACTTTGTCGTATGCGAACTGATTTCGATGATGAACCTTTAGACTCCAAAGAAAAATATAAATTAACTGGTATAACTACAGAAGAGATCCAATCTCTTGGCACTATAAAATTGGACATAACATTATCCGGTGAGATAACAAGTCATTCATTTCACTTAGTTAATTCAGATTTTCCAATAGAAACAGATGGTATATTAGGCAGAGATTTCTTAAAGAAATATCTATGTAAAATAGATTATGAAACATTTACAATTTCTATGTACATAAACAATGCAACTAGAATACTTCCAATGTATGCAAAAACATTTGCATCGTTATTAATAAAAATACCTCCAAGAACAGAAAGCATACATGCTGTTAAACTTAATTTAACTGAAGACAGCGTGATTTTCAATGACGAATTAAAACCAGGTGTATTTTTGAGTAATTCGATAGCACCCAAAAGTGGAATGACACATTTAAAGTTTTTGAACACAACAAACGATGAAATAATTTTAAAGGGCATTAAACTACAAACTGAACCCCTGAAAAACTACAATATATTAAATTACAATACTGACATAAACACTAAACGTTTTGAACATGTACTGAAAAACTTACAAATAGATTGCAATGATGACTATGCAAAAACAGAGTTAATAAACATTTTTAGGAAATATCATAATGTATTTCATCTCGAAAACGAAAAACTGACAGTAAACAATTTTTACAATCAAAAAATCACGACTTCGGACAATACTCCAGTTTATATAAAAAACTATAGACTACCTCACACGCACACTGACATAATAAATGAACAAGTACAAAAAATGCTTGGTGACGACATAATAGAACCTTCAGTAAGTCCCTACAATGCACCTTTATTGCTTGTGCCAAAGAAAGGCGCAGAAGACAAAAAGAAATGGAGACTAGTAGTGGATTTTAGAAAACTGAACGACAAAATAGTGAACGACAAATTCCCACTAACACGACTGGAAGACATTTTAGATAAACTAGGTAGAGCTAAATGGTTTTCAACACTAGACATGACAAGCTCTTTTCACCAAATTAAATTAGACAAAGACTCAAGACCATTGACAGCATTTTCTACACCACAAGGACATTACCAATTCAAACGCCTGCCATTCGGATTAAAAATCTCATCAAATAGTTTTCAGAGAATGCTAACGATTGCACTCTCAGGACTGGAATCTGAGGCATTTCTCTATGTAGATGATATAATCGTGTACGGATGCAGTTTGAATCATCATAACCAAAGTTTGGTAAAGGTTTTAGACAGACTACAGAGATATAATTTAAAGCTTAATCCCAAGAAATGTTGTTTCTTGAGATCAGAAGTAATTTATTTAGGACATTTAATAACAAAGGACGGTGTAAAGACTGACCCATCAAAATATGAGGTAATCAAAAATTATCCAACACCAAAGGACTCGGACGAAGTCAGACGTTTTGTAGCATTCTGTAACTACTACAGAAAATTTATTCCAGATTTTGCAGACATCGCTAAAGATCTGAATGCTTTATTAAAAAAATCAGTACAATTTGTATGGACAGAAAAATGTCAGCATGCTTTTGATGATTTGAAAGAGAAGTTGATGAATCCTCCGGTACTACAATACCCGGATTTTGACAAACCTTTCATTTTAACAACAGACGCCTCTAACTACGCGTTAGGTGCAGTTTTATCTCAAGGCGAAATAGGTCAAGATTTACCTATCTCTTACGCTAGTAAATCACTGCAGAAGCATGACATCAATAAGCCTGTAATAGAAAAAGAACTTTTGGCAATACATTGGAGTATAAATTTCTTTAGACCATATCTGTATGGTAGAAAGTTCATAGTAGTGACAGACCACAGACCTTTAATTTCATTGTTTTCACATAAAAACCCATCATCAAAGATGACACGTATTAGACTAGATTTGAGTGATTACGATTTTTCAATTGTTTACAAGAAAGGCAAGATGAACACGAACGCAGACGCACTCTCAAGAATAGAAATTAATACAGACATTTTAAGACAAATGATACCTAAAGACAATGATATAAATGAGACGAAAATTTTAGCAACAACGAGAGCGATGAGAAATAATGAGGCAAATAAAGAATTAAATAATACGGAAAATAAAGAATTAGATAGTGAGAAAAATATAATGAAAGATAAAAGAAAAAGTATTAATAATAAGCGCTTAGACGGAACAGTTTTGGAGAATGACAACCCTCAGAAGCCTGATCAACTTCAAATATGGGATTGTACATCCATAAACGACGTCAAAAATATAAGAAAACTGCAGTTTAACGAAATTGATAGAATTGAAAGTATTGAAAATATAAATATATATATTGAGAAGAATATTGTGCACATAGGATGTAATGACAATTCATCGAAACCAGTTTCGACCATGAAGAAGTTGCATACCCAAAGTATAAATAATGAATATAATAAGCTAGCGAGATTCAGTGATAAATCAGCGAAACTAGATTCGATACTGATGAAACTGATATCAAAAATGAATAAAGAAAATATAAAGGAATTAGCACTTGCAAGTGAAGATGAAATATTTAGAATGTATACAAAAGAAGAATTTAAGAGCTCGTATAAAAGAATAAAGATAAATAACAAAAGTCCTCAGTTGAAAATATTAATATACAATGCCCCAAAGAAAATAAAAGATGACATATTGAAATATAAACTGATTGATGAGTTCCACAATGCCACACACGCAGGCCACTTAGGAATAAGAAAAACAATTATAAAATTGAAACAACGGTACATTTGGAAAGGCATGACCAGGATGGTAAAGAAATTTATATCATATTGTGAAAGTTGTAATAAGAATAAACAAACAAAACACATAAAAGAACCACTTACGATATCAAACACTCCAAACAATAGTTTTGAGGTCATATCTATTGACACTGTAGGTCCACTTCGAATTTCAAACGACTATCGTTACATTTTGACGATACAATGTGAGTTGACTAAATTTGTCGTAGCACACCCCATGCCGACAAAAGATGCAGTTACGACAGCAAAAACACTTGTAGAGCAATTTGTTTTGAAATATGGTCAATTTAAAGTACTTAAATCGGATAGAGGAACAGAATTTATGAATGAAGTAATGCGTAATGTATGTGCATTGTTAAACATTAAACAAATATTTTCAACGCCATACCACCATGAAACACTAGGCTCAATAGAAAGAAACCATAGAGTTCTAAATGAATTTTTGTTAACTACATCAAATGATTATGAATGGGATAAGTGGATTCCATATTTTACTTTTGCCTATAACACTTCACCACATGTAGACACGGGCTACACGCCTTTTGAACTAGTATATGGAAAATTACCATGCTTTCCAACTGACACTTTAGAAAACAAAACAAAAATTTATAACTATGAAGACTACGTACAAGAGTTACGCATCAGATTACAATTTGCCTTAAGCAAAACAAAACAATTACTAATAAAATCTAAAGAAAGAAGAGCTATAACAAATAGAAATAGTAATGGGTTGAATCTAAGAATAGGAGACTTAGTCTTAGTAAGAGTAGAAAATAGAAGAAAGAATCAAAGTCCATACAAAGGTCCATTTAGGATAATTGATATAAACGGTGTTAACACAACCATAGATTATAACGGTATGGAAAAAACCTACCACAATAATAATTTAAAACCCTTTAAAACACTATAAATATATGTCATATTTAACTTTATATTTTACCACACATTTACTACAATATTTTTATAATTATTATCTAACATATTTTAATATAATCATAAGAAAATCAAACTAAATCTATAAGAGATATATATTTTTTTTAATTCCAACTAGAATAAAAATCAATAATAAAAAGTCCAACTATAACAATAAGAAAAGTATGTAACGGTATTATGGAGGAAGTAAGAAAAATCACTCGTAATTTTTCTCTTAAGGGTGAGGGTGTAGTGTACCTCACATGTCTACAATGCATACACATATCATACCGAACAACATTTACTATTAGCATTCATTTGAGTAACATACGTTTAATGCATTTCGTTGACACATTTGGGTAGTGTCAAATTAACTCTATGCATTTCTTTGTGCTGCACACTGATTGGTCAAATGAGAAGTATGTCATTTGAAACTCCATGATACCGAATATAATATTATGTAATAGGTTAAGAATTATTTTCATAAGTTGTATATAAACTGGCATGATCCCAGAATAAAATAGACATTATTGTATGAAAAACTAAACTGGCAACAACTGCCTTAGTTTTATTCAATGATAATAAGTCTCCTAGTGCCCTTACGAGAAATTGTAAGATCGGCATAAAATTAGCTCCAACCAGTGGCACATTTGCCGGTTGAAAAATATATATAGACAAGCATTACAATATCATAATATAAATTAATTCTTTTTTCAAATTTATATATAAAATATTTGATTTTCTTTATTTAGATTTATTTTATATAAAATTATATCAATAATAATTTATAAAAATCCGACTTAGATTGAAAAAATAATATTATTAAAAATAAAGTTAAATAGAGTAGTTACAATAGTATTCATAATAATAGTATTAACAATAGGAGATATAGGATAAAACAAGTAACTTAATCCTACAAAGAGCAACGACAACTTGCTCACTTCTGCATCACATTTTAGCTAGTTCATGAGCTAGTCTCAAATGAGTTGGCTAATTATCAACCATATTATGAGCTAACTCACAAAATTCCTTCAGGGTATATAAATATGTACATGTAGGAGTTTTACCTAATAGTGCTATGGTGACTAAGAGTCCCATTGTTATATGAATCTTATAATAACCTATTATCATGTGAATCTTTCATATATAATTAAACTTACCAATTCGGTTCACGCAATATGAGTCTTATAATAAACAACTGTAATATGAATCTTATTATACTCCCCATTTTAAATCATGTAATCTGAATCTTTCATAATTGATTTAAGAGAAACAACATTATTTTCAAAATTCGTTGATACATAGTTTTGAGAGAAATTATTTGAGATCGTGAGTAATCGTTGATCACATAACGATTGCTTCAATAAGAATATAAAGCAATAATGTAAGTTTAGAATTTAAGCATTAGTTTTACTTTCATGAAAGAGGACGTTTACGTCTTCAAAATGGCGCAGTCGGTGAAGATATCCTACGAAAAAGGATAAAAATAATACAATAGTATCCTACGAAAAAGGATAAAAATATCCTACGAAAAAGGATAAAAATAAAAATGTCCTGCGAAAAAGGATAAAAATAAAAATGAATAAAAAAAAGTTTTTTTTTTAAATATTATATCAACTGTTGTGTTACATATTTTGTGTCATCAAGCAACGATTTTGCTTGAGCAGCACAAAAGTAGAAACCAGACGAAGAAAAGGTAGGCTATTTGACAACAACAGAAGGATTCCGAAGAATTTCAGGAGCAGCTTGAACAACAACAGGTAGAACTACAGCAACAAGCACATCAGCAACCAATGGGAGGAGATATTGACGCTTTAAGATACCTCGGTCTGATTCATGATTTTGATAGCCGTAAAGAGGAACTTTACCCTTTCCTGGAAGGCATCGACAACGTGGTAGCTGCAATGGATGGGTATAATCCCACATCACAAAGAATGATCTTGTCTGCAATAAAGGGCAAGATACGAGGTAAGGCTAAGCTAGTTTTGGAAATACATCCTCATCTTTCAAGATTGGAGGAAATAAAAAAATCAATTGGAATTGAATTTCGGGCATTTAACCGCAGCCGAACTGTTGTCTGAGGAGCTGAGAGGTGCCCAATGCAAAGGGGACGTGTTACAATTCGTACAAACAAAATCAAACACAAAATTATCCGAAAAATTACAATCAGAAAACGAACTACGGACACAATGGGTTTTACCCCACTGAGAATAGGTGTTTACGACGGAGCGATTATCCGAGGCCGGAACCGATGGAGATTAGCGGACAGACACGAAAACAGAATCATTGTATGAATAAAAAACAAAACCCTCAAAATTTTCAGCAAATTTACATCCACTGTGGGGATTCACCGAATGTGGATTGCCCTATGTTCTATTTAAGCGAGGGGGCAATGCAACCAGAATCTTAATTGATACAGGTTCTAATGACAATCTGATTAGAGAAAGTCATTGTCCAATAAATTTGGTATATTCATTAGCACAACCAATAAAGATAAAAACGGCAACAGGGTTTTTGGTTATAGAAAAGTATGCTATGGTTTCAAAGAATGGCCTAGAGGTGCGTCTTAAGAACGATGTAATACTTATAATATCTAATTTTCATCCCATATTCGATCGAATATTTCGATCGAAGTTATTGAGTGATAATAATTCCATAATAAATTGTGAAAATAAAATTGTAACAATAAATAAACAGAAATTTCCTTTGCATTTTAAAGGAGAAATTGAAGAAAATTATAAGGAGAGAATTGGCTTTGATTTTAGGGTTATAAAAAATTTGCCCGAATTACATCATCTTGATGAATTGGGTATAGAAGAATAATTGAGACTGGAACATTTGAATAGGAAGAAAGCAATGACGGTCAAAAGATTAGTGAGTAAGTTTTCAAATATTTTTTATAAAAAGGGCAACGACCTGACTTTCACAAATGAAGTGCAACACAGGATCCCTACTAATAATATTAGACCAGTTTATACAAAATCGTACCGCTATCCAGAGGTTCATAGACAGGAAGTTAAGAAACAAATAAATGAAATGTTAAAACAGGGTATAATCACTCCAAGTGATTCACCCTATAATTTCTCAATTTAAATAGCACCAAAGAAAGAGGATAGAATTGCATAAAAATATTGGAGGATAGTAAATGATTATAGAAAGCTTAATCTTGTGACAATAGAGGATAAATACCCCATACCTATTATTGACGATGTGTTAGAAAAATTGGGACGACCGAGTTACTTCACCACATTGGACTTGACCAAGGGATTCTACCAGATAGAGGTGGATGAAAATGATCAAGAAAAAACGGCATTTTCTACTAACGATGGCCACCATGGATTTAGGCGTATGCCATTTGGGCTAAAAAGTGCCCCAGCATTGTTCCAGAGAATGATGAATAATGTGCTTAGAAAATATATTAACAAAATATGTGTCATCTATATGGATCATAAATTGATTTTCGGTACTTCTCTTCATTAGCATATAGATAATTTGACAAAGGTGTTCCATACATTGAGGGAAGCTCATTTAAAAGTATCACTAAATAAAAGTGAGTTTTTGAAATCGGAAACCAATTTCCTCGGTCACATTGTGCCATCAGATGGAATAAAGGCAGATCCTAAAAAAATAAAATGCATTAAAAATTTGCCTATTCCGAAAAGATTAAAACAACTCCAAGTATTTCTGGGATTGAGCGGATATTACAGGAAGTTTATCCCAAATTATGTTAAAATAGCAAAACCTTTAACTCTGAGACGAAAAAAGTCGGGCAGATCAATGAAAACGACACCGATTATAGAGAAAGTCTTTTGAGAAATTGCAAAAGATATTGACTGCAGATATGATATTGCGGTATCCTGATTTTCAGGAGGATTTTACGCTTACAACAGAGGCCAGCAACTTTGCCTTTGCTTCGGGTACTCTTAATAAGCACGAAATCATACAGTGTAATAGAGAAAGAACTACTGACTATTGTTTGAGTTTGCAGTCAATACAGATATTATTTGTATGGAAGAAAAATTAAATTGCATACATATCAAACCACTAATTTGGTTGTCTAGTTTGAAAGAACCAAATTCAAAATGATTCGGTGAAAAATCAGGCACAATGAATATGAGTTTGATATAGACCACGTACAGGAAAAAGAAAATAAAGTCGCTAGTGCGTTACCAAAGGTGGAGAAATGTGCAGAATTGAATATATTTCAGTGTGACACATGTAAAAGAACGTATAAAAAGAAAGATGTTTTGAATCAGCACGTAATGCATAAGCATGGTACAAAAATTTTTCAGTGCCAACTTCGCAATGGTAATTTTGAGAGCAAGGTAGTTTTAAAGAAACATTTTCAAAGAATACACAAAAGAGAAAAGCTGGATTTTAAAATTGTGGATAGAAATACTGTTCAACTTGAAACCGCAAAGAAAAGAGGAAAAAGAACAAATTCTCCGGTACCAGCAGCACATAGCGCTCAAGATGGTGGATTAGATCATAGGATAACAGAAAGACCTTTGAAGTTTGCAAATAAACAAATCTTAATTCAAAGGCAGGAAGAAGATTCGTTTGAAGAAAAGCTTCAATTCGGTAAAAAGTTATACATATAAATTCGAAGTCAATTGAAAAGGAAGAACATCTGGTGATATATTGTGATATTAAAGAATTATACGATATGATTCAGAGTCGAGTTATTGGATTAAGGAATATAAGAAAGTTGAGAACATATAGAACTTATACACTACTACAGAATGTAGAAAAAAAGAAATTGTTAGAAATTATATTGAAAAATTTTACCCAAACAGGAGAAAAGAAATAAGTAGTTATAAATAATTGTGAAATTTGCAATTATAAAACAGAAAGGAATCCTGTTAAACTTCCTTTCGAGAAGACAGAAACCCCTAGTGCACCTTACAGAATATACCATGCCGATATATGGTTTTAAGATGCAAATGACCCATACATAACGATGATAGATAAATTCTCGAAATATGCCCTTATACAAAAGATTGAAGAGAGAACTCCACTTAATTTCATTCAACACGTTACTATACTTTTTAATTTGATGAGAACTCCAAAAAAATTAGTTCTGACCAATGAACCCGTCTTTAGTTCGACACTGTTAAGGATTTTCTAGAGAAAAATAATGTATAATACCATTTTACTACTTCTTACCGTCACGCAGGTAATTCAGATGTTGAGCGATTTCATAGTACCCTGAATGAGAATATCAGGATCATAAAAAAATAGAAGAAACATATGGCATGGTTTATAATATAGGTTTGCAAGTGCAATCGAAATTCATTTACAACGATATAAATGAGTGTTTTAAAAGGGATTTTAGAGCAAATAAGACAGAAGTTAGAAACGAAAAGGTTGCTTTGGAGAAGATTACTGACAAAAGATATAGAAATAAAAATCAGAATGTTTATAGGGATCAGTTAATTCGAGCTAAGGATACTTTCAGCTCTTTGGATGTTCAGGTTGAAGGTGCTGAGGACAATATTCCTGACACACTTGAGGAGGACGATCTGGTTAACTTTCCTAATTGCGGTAATGACGAATGTGACACACGCTCAGAAGATTAATAATACAATTGATGACGACTATATAAATCAAGAATTACAACATTTGAACACATCACTCAAAACACTTATTGCACACAAACAGAGACGAGGACTTTTTAACATTTTGGGAACGGGACTGAAATATTTGTCTGGAACAATGGACGATGAAGACAGGCAAGAAATAGAAAGAAGGTGGAAGGTAATGCACATAGTGTGGTGGAACAAACCAATGATCAGATTCAAATAAATAAATGTCTTGATGCACAATTGACTAATTTGTCTGAAATATAAAATCAAACCAAACGGGATGAATTGGAGATTGGAAAGACGGCGATTTCGTTTCAGATAGTAAAACTAAAAAAAATAGTTGACAAGGTTGAGGGAATACTTTTGACATCAAGCTTGGGGCTCCTGAGCACAGGTTATACAGATAGGACACGGAAATCCGACCAGATCGTATTTTCATGAATGGCATCCCTAATCGCAATACCTTTTTAACCCCTCATTTGGTGAAGGACAGTAAGATATTGCTTTTCATAATTCTATCCCTCTTCTATTCACCGGTTAAACGTAAAAAATTTATGGGTTAAAAAATATTTTTGCAAGCAAAAGGCCTTTACTTTTATTAAAATTAAGAAATTTGCGCCTTTTTCTAAACTTTACTTGAATTTATTGTGTTTCAAAATAGTAAAGTGATAAATATCGCTATTCTGTGATAAAGATAAGTGTGTTTTATTGAATATAATCCTAGCTCTTTAAGTGGCATTTTGAAACAAAACCTATATTTCAGGAGCCGCAAATGTATTATGGGTTGCCAAGATGTTCAGAAGCTTCATAGGTTCCCGAAGAATCCGAAAAGGTAAGTGTATGATAGATATAAACATCTTCCGGAAAATTGTGAGTAGCAGACAGTGCTTGGAATTGATTCAGGACAAGAAGTATTTGCACTTATAATTTGCCTTTCATAAGGGTTTATATGTACATATGTCTGTATCGCAATTATGAAAATCAACCCAACAGCATTTCCGAGTGTACAACAACAATGGTATGATCGGCAGATACATGAATATGGACAGTCTCAAGTAAATCAATGGGGCTTTGCATCAGTGTTTCAAAACGCAGTCGAATCCTCCAATACTAGCTAAAAAATTCATAGCATTGGAAGAAGTTCGTGAAAGCAGTGTTCTCCAAAGAGTAGATGGAAGTCAAATGAATATAGTATGGGAAAAAAGTAGTAGTGGAATATATTTAATGAGATCAGGTAACGTTTTTATTTTGATTTTAATTCCTACTTTATTAAAACAATTTCTTTTTATTCTCTTTACTTTGTGAGCAAACAAGGCAGCTACCGGCGTTGGTACAAGACCGCATCGTTTTCGTCCTGACACAGTAGTTTCAGATGAAATTCGTCGCTATGAGAAAAGTAGTGAATTGTTGATTCAAAAAATTGCTCTTCCAACATTTCCTTCTGCCTTTTTGTGACTTTTCTTGTTATGACTTTGATATTTGTTTTAAAGCTTCACACTTAGTAAAGTTGAAGTCTGAAATAAATGCCTTTAGTTATTCTAAGATATGTTGGGTAAAGCTTCCCTAATGATCTGCATTAGCCCCAGTGAAATGCGCATAGGAACTAGCTAAAACCTCTTATATGCTAAAATTAGCATATAATTTAAAGTAAATAATAATACCTAGTTTGTTTAAGAAAATACAAATAAATGTTAAAAAAAATAGCTTAGAAATCATAACACATGAACATATTAGATATATAAGATATATAAATGAATTAAGAAATTACCAAAAAACTACTAATGTAACCAACCATTTACATTGCAATCATAATTTAAACGGCTTTATTCGTTGGGTGCTTTAGCATTAAATTTAATTCTAAGAAAATAATTAAAAAAACAATTGTTTCGTTTCCCAGAAATGCTTCAGAAATTGGGAACCAATCTTCGTCAGGGGAAATTTTACCCAACAGAGTTATGGTGACTAAGTGTCCCATTGTCATATGAATCTTATAATAAACTATTGTAATGTGAATCTTTCATATATAATTAAACTTATCAATTCGGTTCACGCAATCTATATATATATATATATATATATATATATATACGTATATATATATATATATATATATATATATATATATATATATATATATACGTATATATATATATATATATATATATATATATATATATACTAGGTAGACCCCGCGGTTTAACCCGCGTAAGTCTATATCCCGTGGGAATATCGGGTTAAAAGTAGGCTACGTGTTGAGAGATATATTGTCTCTAGCTGGAAATATGTATGTGTATAGCTATTAATAATCAAGATTTCAAAAGTAAAGTAGTTTGGCTACTTTCCCTTAATAGTAGTAAAGTACATATTAATGATAATAAGTTTCATTATCTTTAAGATTTGCAATTGTAATTAAACATAGCTTTCATAAGTATAAAACTGCATTATCAGAGAATATATTGCAAAAATTGATACCTACTAACGGCAAATATTAAATTCACAAACTTGAAAAAAAAACAACCTAACAAAAAATATTTAGTTTATATATATGTGTTTTCTTACTGCATATTCACAAAATTTTACTTTTTATAGTATAGCAATTAAAATGTTTACAGAATTGTATATTTTGAATGTTTCTATTTCATACGTTTCATAACAAAGCAACTGGTTTAAACATACTCTTCTCTTCTTCTCTTTCTTTCGATTAGGTTTTTTTTAGAATACCATTTTTCGATTCGAGCGTAACTGAATGCGGGAACGTAATCGAAACGCAGAATAGCGGTGATTACTTATTGAAAAGAAAATGTTATTGCCCAAACATTAGAAAAGAAATAACTAGAGTTATAAATAATTGTGAAATTAGCAATTATAAAATAGAAAGGAATCCTGTTAAACTTCCTTTCGAGAAGATAAAAACCCCTAGTACACCTTACAGAATATAACATGCCGATATATGGTTTTTAGATGCAAAAGACGCATATATAACGACGATAAATAAATTCTCGAAATATGCCCTTATACATATAAAAGTTTTAAGAGGGAACTCCCCTTAATTTCATTAAACACTTTACTATACTTTTTAATTTGATGAGAACTCCAAAAAAAAATTTTTTTGTTGTGGACAATGAACTCGGCCTTAATTCGGCACTGTTTAAGGATTTTCTAGAGAAAAATAATGTAGAATACCATTTTACGACTCCTTACCGTCACATAGGTAATTCAGATGTTGAGCGATTTCATAGTAGCCTGAATGAGAATATCAGGGCCTTAAAAATAAGAGAAGAAACCTCTGACATGGTTTATAATATAGATTTGCAAGTGCATAATATAGATTTGACAACTCTTGAAAAACCAATAGAAATTCATTTTCAGGATAATGCCATGGAAAACCAAAAAATTAATGATGCAATTGAGTCGAGAAAGATAACAAACTTAACATACCTTAATAGAAATGAAAAAGATCAGAAGGTAAATGAGTGTTTTAAAAGGGATTTTAGAGCACATAAGACAGAAGCTAGCAAATAAAGGGTTGCTTTTGAGAAGATTACTGACAAAAGATATAGAAATAAAAATTATTTCGAAAACAGCTGTTCTGCTCTGCTGCGTAAGTTGAATAAAACTGATGTTGACTTTCCTTTGTGCCTAGGAATATTTATCATCATGTCCTTCTGAGATTTTAACTAAGAACAATTAGCCTATATAAATATTAATATAGCAAAAATTAAATGTTCATTAAAATAAAAATCACATACAATTTGAGCTTTGGCTTGAGCTACCAATGAAAATTGGAAAAAAAAACGTTCACATATACTTAAGTATAAAATTCAAACCAAAAAAGTTTGACTTAATGTATAATGGAACAAAATTCAGAAAAAATGGGACATGAAGAAAATATTCAAACGGTAACACGGGTATTAAAACAAAAACGTGTTTACATCAGTTTGATACAGTTCTCCGATTGTTTTTCATAATAAAATTTGTGTCAATAGGAACTATTATCACATTCAACTGAGCCACCTAAAAAGTGGTAACAAACACAATACACATGAGCACTGATGATGAAAGTGTAGCGACTTTCGAAAACAGCTGTTCTGCTCTGCTGTGTAAGTTGAATAAAACTGATGTTGACTTTCCTTTGTGCCTACGAATAAAAATCATAATGTTTACAGGGATCAGTTAATTCGAGCTAAGGATACTTTCAGCTCTTTAGATGTTCAGGTTGAACGTGCTGAGGACAATATTGCTGACACACTTGAGGAGGACGATCTGGTCTTTGCTAATTGCGGTAATGACGCATGTGACACACGCTCAGAAGATTGAGTATACGGACCTCAACGTAGATTTACTGTGGCAGTTTTGAGTAAAAAACACCTAATTAGAGAATATCACAGCATCGTGCATATATTTAATGATACAAGGCATGATGACTACATAGAAAACTTAGAAAATAATACGACTATATAAGTCAAGAATTACAACATTTGAACACATCACTTAAAACACTTATTGCTCACAAACGAGCATATATATATATATATATATATATATATATGTATATATATATATATATATATATATATATATATATATATACGAGTATATATAAATATATATATGTATATATATATATATATATATATATATATATATTTATATATACATATATATATATATATATATATATATATATATATACACATATATATATATATATTTATATATATATATATATATATATATATATATATATAAATATATATATATATATATATATATATATATACATATATATATATATATATATATATATATATATACATATATATATATATATATATATATATATATATATGTATATATATATATATATATACATATATAAATATATATACATATATATATATATATATATATATATATATATATATGTATATATATATATATATATATATATAGATATATATATTTATATATATGTATATATATACATATATTGTTTAGCAATTTTCCAATTTAATCTATAATTGCTTTCTTAATTGAAATTAATTAACTTGTTTATGATAATATATACATTTATAAGTTGAACTCATATATATATGCATTTATACTTTATGTATATATAATAAATTAATGTTTCATAAATTACATTTTTCGCAGTACTTAAACTCAATAAGTATAATATAGCCACACAAATTCTTGTTAAATTTGCCTTACGCATTTGACAGTCTTTTCGTCGAGTTTTGACAGTAGCCAAGGCTAGCCTACGCATATTATAGTTGGGCCTTTACTCTATTCATAACTGGTTCCGTTTCGTAAAACGAAATGTTTTGTGAATCAACACTGTATATTTTTTAACGAAAAAATATCTTCTACATTTATTTATAACCATATACATACATACATCCATATATATATATATATATATATATATATATATATATATATACATACCATTTGGTTTTAATAATGTTTTTACTGTAAATACTTTTCATTACAAAGAATAGTTATGAATAAAAATTTTAAATTCTTTGTTTCCAGCTTTTTTAGAATTATTTGTGTCTTCTTTTTAATATATAAAAATGTACAAAAAACTCGAAAAGTAAGAATCAAACATTGATTCCAGTCTCTTTTTTTTATATAATGTTATTACATCAAACTTGTTTGATAACTTTCATTCATTTTCGTTTCTTTTCAATTTTTGTTTTGAATTACTCAACAAGTTTCATGAAAGATCAAACTATTTGAAGTCGATTGTCATTCTCTGCAAAACTAAGCTATATATATAATAAAATAGATTTACATCAAATAAAAGCTGTGTGTTGGGTTTTGGTAAAGATTATGTATATAAGATGGTGCATGACAACTAGGAAAAAGTTTATATGCGGGTAGTATCATTAATACCCTCATCGAACATCTTACTTTAATATTTTTGTGAAACTTTTTTCATCGTGCCTTGTATAGTTATGTATTAGAATAAAACCAGAAATTGGTCAGTTTGCCTAGAGAACTCATCAATGAAACTTGTAGGGCAATATCTGTTCTTATTTTTTTCCAGAAAATTTGTTAATGTACTATTTAGCATAGAATGTATCATTTGTCCGAAGCGAAACATACTGCTGCGTAAATTAATGAAGGGTAAATAATACTTGTATTGTTGTTGTATAAACTAAAATGTATCTATCAGCACCGAAAATGTTCATCAAAATATTTATTTATTTGAATCTGATCATTGATTTGTTCAACTACACTATATGCATTACCTTCCACCTTCTTTCTATTTCTTGCCTGTCAAAATGTTAAAAAGTCCTCGTCTCTGTTTGTGTGCAATAAGTGTTTTGAGTGATGTGTTCAAATGTTGTAATTCTTGACTTATATAGTCGTCATCAATTGTATTATTTTCTAAGTTTTCTATGTAGTCATCATGCCTTTTAACATTAAATATATGCACGATGCTGTGATATTCTCTAATTGAGCGTTTTTTACTCAAAACTACCACAGTAAATCCGTTTCCTATATTGAGATCCGTATACTCAATCATCTGAGCGTGTGTCACATGCGTCATTACCGCAACTAGCAAAGTTAACCAGATCGTCCTCCTCAAGTGTGTCAGCAATATTTTCCTCAGCACGTTCAACCTGAACATCTAAAGAGCTGAAAGTATCCTTAGCTCGAATTAACTGATCCCTGTAAACATTATGATTTTTATTCCTAGGCACAAAGGAAAGTCAACATCAGTTTTATTCAACTTACACAGCAGAGCAGAACAGCTGTTTTCGAAAGTCGCTAAACTTTCATCATCAGTGCTCATGTGTATTGTGTTTGTTACCACTTTGTAGGTGGCTCAGTTGAATGTGATAACAGTTCCTATTTATACAAATTTTATTATGAAAAACAATCCGAGAACTGTATCAAACTGATATTAACACGTTTTTGTTTTAATACTCGTGTTACCGTTTGAATATTTTCCTCATGTCCCATTTTTTCGGAATTTTTTTTTCCATTATACATTAGGTCAAACTTTTTTGGTTTGAGTTTTATACTTAAGTATATGTGAATGTTTTTTTTTCCTATTTTCATTGGTAGCTCAAGCCGAAGCTCAAATTGTATGTGATTTTTATTTTAATGAACATTTAATTTTTGCTATATTAATATTTATATAGGCTAATTGTTCTAAGTTAAAATCTCAGAAGGATATGATGATAATATTCCTAAGCACAAAGGAAAGTCAACATCAGTTTTATTCAACTTATTACTGCTGCCCTGCTGTGTTGTGTGCGATGACTGCTGGTTGTTTGCGTGTGGTGTTTCATAACAGCTGCTAGTAGTAAGCATATACATGACTGGCCAGATTGTTGGCATCGCTGGCATCGCTGGCATGCTGGCTTTTGCTCCGGCTAGAACTCGCCGTCTTGGGGTGTGGTCCTTGCCAACCAATCTGCCTCCGTCTCCTTACCACCTAACACCACACTAGCAGGAACAATAATAAAAAAAGAATCATGCCAGCCAATTGGTGTCAAAACAAAAAAAAGCAAATTTTTACATGAAAGTTAAAATAAGGAGCCCGAAAGAGATAGGAAACTGCAACTACAAAAAGACACTATTGTTTTATCGGCGACCCAACTCACCCACTGCTTCGTCCGCTCATCACCTCAACGATCGTATGCCAACATCGGCTGCCCACCCCATAAGAAACCTCCTCATCCATGTATCTACACACGTATACATACATATGTACATACATACATGAGGGAAATTCTTCCATGGTGACTCATTTGCCGCATAACCTGTTTGAGTCACCCCTACTACGTACATTCACCTACCTATCCCCGTCCTATGATATCACCTTCTAAATTCTTTAGCAACTCATATTCAAAATAATAATATATACTTTCATATTAAAAAATCGGAATAAATTTTCTTTATTATATTAAACTTAAATCTAACAATTTCCTTTTACTTCTTAAAGCTATAAAAATTATATATAAATCTAATATCGAAACTAAATTATTTAAAACAAGAAAACTCACACATATCAAAACTTAATCGTTAAGGATTATAACATTCTTCGTTTTCTAAATTGCTAAGTTCCCTTTTTTTATATGCATATACATATATATATATATATATATATATATATATATATATACATACACATACATATATATTCAACACAAATTTTTCTAATTGACCTCTTCCTTTTTTTCTTTTTAGGTTTCCTAGAATTTCAAATACGCCAAAAACCTCAACACCTAACCACCCTATTTAGGTAGAGCTCTTCCCAATCAGACCGGAAATGGGATTGTATTTTTTCGAGGACTATCCGATGACAAGGTACTTTTCGAAATAAAAAATTAATAATGTATATATATATATATATATATATATATATATAGATATATCTATATATGGGTATATATCTACCTACATAAACAAATCAAATATAATAAAAAAAACACAACTAATAATAACTATAATTATAATAATAAAATAAATAAAAGAAACTAAATAAAAAGGGTCAGTCTAGTACGTCATTCCGTTGTCCGGGTACCTGACTACATCAGTTTATTTTCTTTTCGGTCGCCTTTTTCCTCCTGGTACGGTGACGGATGGTTTCCTTCCTCCTGCTACTGAAACTTTCTCTCTTCCGGTTCTTTATATTTGGCTGTTGTTTCACTTCTGTTGCACTGTTTTGGTTTGGTTTTTCTTCTGGGGCTTATTGTCTTTAGTTTAGTTTATGTATGCGGGTTTAATTGTCTTTCTTTTGGGGATCTATTGTCTTTAGTTTAGTTAAGTATGGGGTTTTAATTGCTTTTCTTTTTTTAGGATTTTCACGGTGGGTTGCCGCGTTTAATTTTGTGTTCAATAAAAAAAACTTTTCATTTATTTAGATATATGATTTTTTTGTTTTTAAATGTATATGTTCATATTATGTTAAAAGTTTTGTCTTTCTATAAAATTTTTCCCCTTCTTTATAAAAATTCTATATTTGAATTTCTGCACTTTCTTTTATTTTTCAAAACCTTCTCAAAAAAACTTTTGTTCTCTTTTTTTTCAAAACTTCTTTTATGCACCAGCCAAATCCCAACTTCAAAACTTTCGTTCAAAACGGATCTCTTTTTTTCTTCTTGTTTTTTTTTTTTCTGAAACACCAAACCTTGCCTTTTATACTCAGCGCAAAACAAAATTTAAATCCGTAATTCCTTTCATAGATTCCTTCCCGCCCAAAAAAAAACAGCTGCAATTTTTCCTCACCTTCCCGTGGTGTCCCTGTATTATCAGCTGATCGCCAACAGCTGGTGTTAAACAGCTGATATTTAGAGGTTGCCACTTACTGCAATGCCTTACCCGGTTTCATGTAAAACAGGGTGCACACAACAAACCCAATCATTCTCGAATTCTCATCTGGACCGCGAATGAGAGGGAACCTCTTCGGACCGGCCTTTACACATTCACAACGTCTACACAAAAAAAATCGCTGTGAATAGCCGCTACAGGATACCCCACTGATATATAAAGCTAGTCTGGCATCCCTTATGGCACATTCACCTGACCTTATTTTTGTCGATCTGGCCACCAACCTAGCTGTCAGCTGCTAACCGTATGTATATTAATAAAAAGAAACTAAATCGTCAAATTGGTGCTGGGGATTGGAGGATCCAATGGATGGAACACGACGTGATAATCCCAGGTAAGTGGTATGTGGAATTAATTATTTTCATATCAAATATCATATGAAGAACACCAGTGCCTACTTTTTGCCGCTGACGCACAGTGAGTTAGAATAGCATGTTTTCTTGGATCAAATCAGGGAAGCTATGTTCGGATAATTTTTTTTTTTTTTCAGTTAATACCATTAAAATAAGTAAAAAAAATGTTTTCTAAGTATATTTGAGTATAATTTTATTAAATAATGCCAAATATCAGTGTAGGTATATAGTGCAAGGAGTACATATTAGAACTTAAACATTACATTTTTTACATCTTAAAGTTAATCTCAACATCATCATCATCATCATTATAATCATCGTTATCATCATCATCATCGTTATCATCATCATCGTTATCATCATCATCATTATCATCATCATCATTAGCAGCATCAGCAAGTTCAACATCACTGTTCTTGTTCGGAGCTGCAGGTACAATTAAATCAATTGCCTCCTCTGGCAAGCTTTGAACCTTCTTTGTAGGCAATTTTTGCATGCTTGAAATAATTGGGTCAGAGGTTATCAAAAACATATTAAAAATGTCTTGGTTTGATTTTTCGCGACTGCACTTTCGTGAATGAAACTCCCTATATTTTTTAAAATCTTTATTTCGAGCTTCTTGTGCTTCTTCTGATAACTGCCCAATAGGTAAAATGGCATTTGACACAATTTCGGGTCCGTGAATAAAATACTTGTGCAAAGTGGGAGGCATATTGTAGCAAGGATACGTTTCAACAAAAAGTCGTCCTGTATTGTGTGCATATATTTTAAAATTTTCATTATTAATTTCATGGCCACTGGATACAGCAATAAGCAACACGTGCATTTTTTTTTTATTAAATTAACATCTATTTTTGTTATTTCGGCAGATTTTTCAGCGTTTTGAAAAAAACGTTTGGCCGTATTCCCATCATTCGTGTTTCCAAAACCAGGTTTGGGTTGGTCAACTATTAATCCCATATTCTCTTTAAATTGTTTCTGAATTTCTTTTTTTGTTTCAGCTACTGTTCTTTTTTCAGAATCAGTCCTAGCCTGCCACTTTTGTAAAGGTATTTTATATGCCACGTGCAAAAGACATTCGAAAAATCTAATCCAGCCATGTAGAATGGAAAGGCCAAATCTTAAATTGTCTACATGCACAGGTCTTTGGATCATGGCTTCTATATTATTAAAATTCTTACTTGTAGCGCCACATAAGTAACACTTTTGTGTTGATGTGGTTTCTGTTAAGGCATTGCAAGCTTTTCCATCTACCATTGCCAAAGTTAATTTGTGGAAAACATGTACAACTTTCTCACCAATCGTGACAGTTGAACAGGTTAAACTCTGTATTTCCTCTTCAACTCTTTTTTGTTCACTAATTGACACATATGCGGTTTCTTTGGTAAATTCAATTTTCAAGGGTCTGCAAAATCTAGTTGAAGACGACCGTGGATTTTGCCAAATTACCTTCTCCTCAAACATAAGCCTAAGTGGTACAATTGTGGTTAAAAAACTGATGAATCACTAGCATCAGATCCATGAAAGGCTTGTTTGTATGAGCTATGGCCAGAGCTTTCATCAAAGCCCCATTTTGAATATAATACTACATTCGAGTTCGTAATGCCTAATGAGTCAATAACAGTTTCTTGAAGTTCTATTAGTCGCTCCGCTGTGTGATTAAGAAGACCTTGTAAAGTTACTTCAACGGAGGTCTCGCTTATTTTAAAGCTGGTAGATTCTGGGTAAGTTTTTTGTTTTTCAGTTTGAATATTGTTGTAGGAGGGAAATATTTGAGGAGCAGCTTGTCTAACAACATTGTATTGATTTCGTGTCAGTTTAGCTTCTACAAAAACAGCCAAAGCTTTTGTATTCGATATTTTCAAGGTCGGAAGTGGTTCTTTCAACTTTTTTTTTTAAATTTATGCTCTTGCAACACTTTTCATATATGGCTCGCAACACTTTTGATTCCTCGACATAACCTGCGCTTTGTAATTTAACCTGTGAAGCATAAATTAACTCTGGCAATGATATGGTGTCTCTTAAAATCTTTGTTTTTTTTTATTTACTCCAACCACTGGACTCGGTAAAACCAATTTCTTTTCGACCACGTTTTGCAGTCGGGGCAAGAGTAAAACCATTAGAGGATTCCAACCAGATTTTATTTTGAGCAATAAACCTCATTTCCATTCTATGCGCTCTAGTCCACCTAGATTTAAATTCATAAAAGAAAACATCCATTCTTTTATTAAAATCACACATATTATCCTCAGAGCAGTTGGTGCGTTTTTTGATTTCTTCAGCTAAAAATTTCATCTTGTCATTCATTGTTTGAGCGCTTGAATTCATCATAATATCAAATAAGCTTCGACGAGTATAAAAAACAACGTTCGAACTTGTTTCTATAAAAAACAAAAAATAATTCTAATACAAAAAAAAACCTTTCAAAAATCCCTTTTACCCGATTACTTAAAATTGTACAACACGATCACTGTTTGTCAAAACAAAGAATATTATTAAAATAAACAAAAACAAAATATTATTGAAACAAAGAATATTATTAAAAGAAACAAAAATAACATTTTTAATATACTGAAAAGAAGAGCACAAATAAATATAAAAAAGTAACATGAAAAACAACAAAACACAATACACAACAACAGAAGCAGTCGCGAGATCAATGTGATTTTTAGCTACAATTTGACTGCTGCAACACTTGCATTAAACAATGCATAGCTTCTAAAAGGCACAAAAAGGCAGCGTAAAATTTTGCAATATAATAGAGATTTATGTCTTCTTTAATATAAATCAAAAATTATGGCACGAATATGGACGAATAATAACTATTTATCCATTTAAACTATAAAAATGCAAATTTTTTTTGGCATTTCCAATATAAATAACTAAATCTAAAACACTTCCACACACAATTTGACACACAAATGTTAACGAAGTATTTGCAAAATAACCTGAACTTGATGGTTCCATTGAAAAATTGTTAACTTTTGCAATACTTTTTAAAATAAATAAAATTTTCAACGGGAAAGTTTTCACTTTTTTTCAGCCTTTTTTGCACAAAAATTTCTATAAAGTTTGACTTTGAAGTTTCACTACAAAAACACCAGATTACTTTTGACATTTATTTTAACGACAAGTGATGTAGAATTTTATATACTCTAACCGGGTACAACAAATTTTGACAATACTTAAAATTTTTTAATTAATCCAAGAAAACAGACTATTCTAACCCTCTATGTGACGGTTGGCCTTGGACAGCACACAGAAACAGGCATCATGATGCGTGTTGGAACAAATTCAGGTTTGGGCTATATCGTAATACATATTTAGGTTTTCCATATATATACATATACTTATTATTTTGCTTTCCACCGGCAGCTACCCCGCCTAAATTCCCTGATGTACTTTTGTGTTGCTGTCCTCTGCTTCCTGCGTTTGCATTGTGGTAAGTGTATTCACTTTTATATATATATAGTCAAGCATGTCCGCATGCCGATACATATACGCCCAGACACATATACCCACATACACACATATATATAAATATATATACATCCACATATATATATGTATATATATATATATATATATATATATATATATATATATGCATATATGCATACATATAGATACACATATACATAGGCGCATGCATATACATAGGCACATACATACCCATGCATATATATACTTAAAGTGGCCGATATCTACTTATATACATGTGCATGTACGCCTGCAATTACACAGCCCCATACATATATTCAGGTGCGGATATCTGCATATATACATTCACATGCATATATTCAAATGCGGATATCTTCATACATACATGTATATGTACGTATGCAAACATACACCCAAATACATACATATATTCATGTGCAGATATCTTCATATATACATGTATATGTACGCATGCAGACCTACATCCATATACATATATTCATATCTCATATTCGTCATACTGGACGCGGTCGAAAGAAAAGAAATAGTTCGTGAAATTAATTCGGGAAGTTTTTAAGTGCGTGTCGGTATTTTTCGGGACTATTAACTAAGTCTTTCGCGGTGTATCACCTGCAAAAAAAAACCTAAGCCTAAGTATTCTGCAAATTCGTTAAATGCATTGATTCATTACGCAATTCTGATCCTCGTCTATTGCAAACGCTGGGACTAAAACCACCAACGATACTAAAACTTATTGTTTTAGATCCTTCGCATGGAGTACCCCCAGTATTTTTCCCTGAAGGTCTTCTATTTCGTATAAACTGTTCCCCACTGGACGTACGATTCTGCATTTGATAAATTTATGACCAAATTTTGCATTGTAGCCCGCCTTAAAATCGCTTTGTTGGAAATTGCGCCTATAGACTTCTTGTCCGGGGATAAATTTAACTGGTCGACACCTCCTATTATACGTTTTCTCGCCTTTCAAGTAAGCTTGGTGTAGGTTTTCTCTCACTTTTTGCCTCATACCTTCCATGTACACAGCCTTTGGTATAATGTCCCACTCTGAGTCGCTTAGCATTTTTAACTTTCTGGCCAACTTATACACACTACCATGGCTAACCATATTCATGCCAAAAAGTGCGAAATAGGGTGTTACCCCTATGGAACCATGCGTAGACGACCTCAGAGAAAACTCGATATCAGACAAATATTTATCCCAATCGCTGTGATCGCTATGTATATAGGATCTTATGGCAGACAAAATCGACTGATTCACCCTATCGGATGCATTAGCCTGGGGTGAATAGAAGGCTGTCTTCATGTGTTTAATGCCAAAGCGAGACATCGTATCGGAAAATTCTTTGCTAATAAATTGTTTTCCATTGTCAGAAACTATCGTTTCGGGTGTACCAAACTTATGAAACACCTCTAAAATCAAGAATTTTACCACTTGCTTACTACTGGCTTTGCTTAAAGCTTTCAGCAAGACAAACTTAGTAAGGTGATCGAGCACAACAAGGATATAATTATTTCCTGCCTTCGACCTAGGATATGGGCCTAAAAAGTCTATGAATATTCGCTGAAACGGGCGTTCTGTTTTAATTTCGTTTCCCATTGGTGGACGTAAAGTTATATTGGACGGTTTCGACTCTTCACAGGTTTGACAATTTTTCACGAATTGCCGAACTTGTGTGCTTTGGTTGGGCCAATAGAAATATTCGCGTATTCGGGCAAGGGTTTTTACAAAGCCTCCATGAGCCGCTTGCGGTGGATTATGAGCGTTTACAATGATGTCATTTGTTAATTCAAGTGGAACCCAAAGCTTCCACGAGAAATCTTCACAAATATTTACACCATTGTATGGCACCGTGCGTTTATAAACCTTATTGTCTAATACCTTTATATCAAGTAGCCGTTCGGCGTCCTCCCTGACCTTTTCTATTAGCTGTAAATACTCAGGGCTTCGTAAATATTTAGAATCTAAGTCCACTAATTGGGTTATTTCCTCAGAGATTTCTTCCATGTCATATCTGGAAAGAGTATCGGGTACGATATTTTTCGAACCTGGCCTATGTTCTATGGCAAAGGAGAACGATTGCAATTGCAAGCTCCATCGCGCTAACCTTCCACTCAGGTCCTTATGTCCCATCAACCATTTCAAACTACTATGATCAGTAATTACAGTAAAGGGCATCAATTCTACTTAAGGCCTAAACCTTCGAATGGCTAGTACGACGGCCAAACACTCCTTCTCAGTCACCGAATAATTCCGCTGAGCGGGTGTTAAACGGTGCGAGAAAAATGCAACCGGATGCTCCCCATCCGAGTCATTCTTCTGAAAAAGCACTGCCCTCACCCCCACATCCGACGCATTAGACTGTATGTAAAAGTGTCGACTAAAATCAGGGTGAGTTAGTACAGGACTGGTGGTGAGAGCGGTCTTCAACAAGTCAAACGCTCTTTTTAGCCTCGTCTGGAAAGCTGAATGATTTGGACTTCTTTAAGGCCGTGTCAGATAGAACTTTTGATTCGCGTTGCGTTATAGTTTCGCTTTGACATTTAAGATGAAATATACATACCTATATGAAACATGTCACATAAAGTACTTTTAACGTAGCGCGAAGCGTAAAGTTGGGCAACTCTCATCTTTTTGCGCGCTTTGACAATCAGCTGGTATAATTTTATTTTATTTTCTTGTCAAGTTCGCACAAAAAAAATAGATTTGATCAAAATTATAGAAAATTTTTATAAAAAGCAACGCAGTGAAACCAGGTTATATATATTTTGTTTTATGCACACAGCAAATAATTTAATGTGCGTATGAAAGTTTTATTTCAAGTGAATAAATCAAGAAAACATGCATAAATAAAAACATTCAAAAACCAGGTAAATAAGTACATATGTATGTGCAGCTTCTGTAATAAATGGTTAAAAATACATATATTTCTTACAGTTTTAGTTATTAAATAATGGAAGAAAAACTTATCGAGGCAATGAAAATGCACCCATGTTTGTTCGACAAAAGTTCTTCGCTATTTAGGAACAAATATTTAAAGGATCGAGCTTGGCAGACAGTGGCCGCTTCAACAGGGGTGTCAGGTATTTCCTTTTTCAGTCTAACTTTTGCCTTGTTTGTTATTTTTTCCTTTTGAAAGCAGAGGAGCACTGTAAAACTAGATGGAAATCGCTGCGCGACCGATTTGTTCGTGAAATGTCAGCCAGTAAGGTGAAGTCGGGCGCCGCTGCTGAAGAAAAAAAAGCGAATGGTGCTATATGGAGGCAATGTGGTTCTTGACAAAACACTCTGCTCCCAGAAAGTAAGCTAAATTTATTAAATTGAAATTAGTATGTGTATGGATATATGCTGTAGTTTTAATCTTCATATATGTATGTATGTATCATTGCAGAACCGTTTCGAACTTCCAATGGAGTGGTGATGACGGACTGTCCCGCAGCCAGGCACCATCTGCTCTTCAAAAGAAAGATGTAATGGATGAGGCGAATAGTCCTGTGTGGTCGCGATCTTGATAAAGACTTCGCACCCAGAACCTACGCGTTGAACATTTTTTTTAATAGTTCCAATGCTTCATCCATCAAAAGCACAATTACAACCAATTCCAATATATCGTCCAAAAGCATTTTAAACTTTTATTCGTTTTTATTACAATAAAATTAAAAGATTACCAGCCTTCTTTATATGTAAATAAACAATACGTGAGTGTTGTCAAAGTTTTTATTGTGTCATACACCTTTTGCTTTGCGCTTTTCTGTTAAAGTTAGAAACGTCACGCAAAGCGAAAAAGTTCTATCTGACTCGGCCTTTAGGGTATTGAAGATAGGAGCCGATATCGTAGCAAAGTCCGGGATGAAGCGCCTGTACCAACCGGCGGCCCCCATAAAGCTTCTGACTTGACGTATAGTCTTCGGGTAGTCGAATTTCATTATGGTGCTTATTTTCTCCGGATCGGCTCTCAGTTTGCCACCGCCTACAATATAACCTAGGTAGCGGAGGTCCCTAAAACAAAAACGCGATTTTGACACATTGATGGTCAATCCAGCCCGCTCTAAACATCTTGATACCCGTTCTAACAATTCCAGGTGTGTGTGAAAATCTGGCGCGACTACCAATAGATCATCCAAATAGACAAAGACTCTATCACGCAACGCCGCGGGGATCACCTTATCCATTAGACGGCACAACCTCTGGGCAGCATTACACAGCCCAAAAGGCATTACCGTAAAATGGTAAAGTGGTCGTCCAGGTACCGTGAATGCAGTCTTTTCCCTACTTGAACGCTCTAGAGGAATTTGCCAGAAGGCACCTTTCAAATCGACACTTGATATGAAATATGTATCCCCTAGCCGACTGAGCAGACCTTCGATATGCGGAAGCGGATAGGCGTCCTTGATAGTAAGAGCATTTAGCTTACGAGCGTCCAAGCACAACCGATTCTTCTCGCCCTTACGGACGAGAGTAACCGGGTGACTCCAAGGACTCTCGCTTGGCTCTATGACTCCCATATCAAGCATCCTATCTAGCTCGGCATACATCAACTTCTGCACAGCTGGCGAGACCGGATGATGTCTGTCCTTCACTGGAATTGCTTCACCAGTATCAATTGTGTGTAGCTCTAGACTGGTTCGACCGAGACCCTTTTGGTGTAACAAGGAAAACTAGCTACAACCTTATCTAAGCGTCTCTGCTGATCTAGTGTCAAAATATGACTACTGATCTTCTACAATCCTTCTTCTCCTAAACCTAGATCTACACCATTTGTAGTGAGACTACAGATACTGGCCAACAGTTTATACTTTTTCATAAAATCCACGCCCAGAAACAGAGCCCTATTCAACGATGGGACGAGATAAAAGGTTACCTCATCAGAGATGCCGTTGAATTTTATCTCCGCTCGGACGCGACCTACGATATTATGGGGACTACCATTGGCCGTCTTAATGAAAGACCTGAAATCTCCCACGACCAGGCCTGCTTTTTGGACCAGGTCCAAGCAGCCTTTCCCCAGACAGGTAACTGTCGCGCCACTATCCAGTAGCCCTTCTACTTCGATTCCGTTTATACTTATTTTCGAATAAAACCTAGTATCTGTACCCTCATACAAATTTGCTTCCATTATCTCTCTCCTGTTCTGTTTTCTTCTACCTAACCCTAGTCTTCATAATTCTATTAGACACACTACCAATAATACGCGATCTTGCCGCGTTATACTCGGCAATTCGCTGATGTAGTGGTCTAATTGTATGCACTCTACTAGCTTCTTTACCCCCCTTTTGTTCATCTACTCTTTCTAAAATTCTAGATCTACTTATTGGCTCACCTAATTCTAATTTTGAATTGGACGGACTTAGTTCTGGGTTGAACGAGTCGCACCCGTCTGGGACTTATTCCCCTGCCGGTTTCCCTGACATTTGGGACGTTTTAGTGTCACCACGTCTTCACGGCCGCACCTAAAACAAAAAATTCGGCGATTCGGAGACGGACAATCCATAAAACTGTGCCCTATTTCCCGGCAGTTCCAACAAATGTAGCGACTCTTATCTGCCAACGCTTCAACTTCCATTGGTCCTGGATCCGCCGGTTCAGCATACTCTATTTCATGCACGCTCTGCGTCATCGCTGGCCGTTGAGAAAACTGTTGCCTCTGGCTGAAAAGCAAACTTTCCGGCCTCTTAGGATGTTGACAAAATTCTCCCAGGCTGAGTATGCTGACGGAAAAGAGCATCTGAGCTAATGATGGCTTCAGATTGGACCGCATTATTTCTATCAAATCCCATTCTGAGTATGGAGTTCGCTGTTGATTTCTCAAACTCAGTACAGCGGTAAAGAAATCCTCAAAGGAATCCTGTGGGCCTTGACGACGATCCATAATCTTTTTCTGTAGCTGAAAGTCGCTGTCATACCGCTTGGACTGATTTAAAAACTCTCCTACCAACCCATCCCATGTTAAAACAGGATTTAATTTGCGCGTATTCCAATACCAGTTCAAAGCCTGGCCCTCTAACAATAGATTAAAATTCCTATGCAAATCCTCAACCGACATATAATGATCTTGGCGCATTATCTCGGGGCGAAAAATAAAATCTTCGGTGCTCATACCCTTAGACGAACCATCATATTTAATGCCCCATTTTGAAATGTCTATATCACGATGGTTGGAACGAATGTTAGCCCCAGACTCTACAGGTAATTGACTCGCCACCTGAGATTGTACCGGCACTTGCCCATAATAATTGCTCGCTGAAGGTAAGTTATTAGAATATGCTGCTGAGCCAGGTGCATTCATTGGCCGAATATTTGGCCCAGGTAAGCCTCCATCTAATACATGTTGCCTATCATTATTTAAAATGTTTACCCAATTTACAGAATGATGAACCCCGGAAGTCCCCTGACCGTTGGCAGGTAGTCTGTGCACTGAAGAATGCGCACTCGCCACTACTGGCGTGCCGAGCTGTTCCCCCACAGCACTACGCACCGCCTGCGCCAGCTCCTGCCTCAAGGTACCTTGCATCTGGCGGGCCAATTCGTCACGAATGAAAACAGTGACACTACCACTCGTGTTCCTGTTTTCTGTGGTTGGCAACTGAGACAGTTCTCTACCCGCACGTACTTCTTGCTGTACGTTCCGCGCTGTTATGCTGCTGAATTCCGGTGATGGTATAGAACTGTCGGAACAATTTAACTGCCCTGCAAAAGTAGCATTACCTTGAGCCCTGGCCAAAAATTGCTGTACCGCAGGTGCCATTTGTTCCGGACTCCCATTCGATGCCATAGTGTAAATAGGCTGCTCCAACACTGAAGCAGTCGGTAAGGTTACTACTGCTGTAGTTATGGTCGGCTGACTATTCATCTCTAATTCAGCTTCTAAATCTATACCTTCGGCTAACAACTGATTACGGGCCGAACGGGTTAAAACCATTCCCTCCTAACTAACCACGACAACTATTAATAGTAAGTATAGGATTATACCCAGTGTTGTACAATTACTGACTTATCAAAATAATTTACTTCCTAGGTGATATAGGTGTCCCCCAGACTCTGGATGAAACTAATTTATGCGCAAAAAAATAAAAACTTGAAAATTCCAAAAACAAAATCTAATACTAATTACAAACCCGAAACTAAAATAAGAGAAATTGAAGTATTTCAACCTAAAAAAATTCAAAAGCTAATACAAACAAAAAAAGGAGAAATTTATAAAAAGGTAAAGGCTATAAAAACTGAAAATAATAATGAAATGACAAATAATGAATTCAAATCTAATAAAAATTTAAAAGTAAAAAAAGCTAGACCTTAAACAAAAAGGTGTATGCTAATAACAATAAAAAAAGAATGATTCAGAAGTAAAACCTACCCTTAATATGAATTATATAAAAAAAACTAATACAAATTTTAAAGAAACTCTAACACCTAATAAAAAAGGTGTAAAATAGTTTTAACGAAAATTTAAAAAAGTGAAATGAAAAATTTTAAATATAAAAAAACTAATAACAATTTAAAGGAAACGTATAGGATAATGTAAACCGAAAAAAAATTTAAAAGCAATAAAAAAAATCAAATAACCAAAATTAAAATATTAAATTAAAGGTGAATAAAAAAATTAAAAAGATTTAAAGTTAATTCAACGTAGGTTTACGCCCAAAAAACGCGAATTAATAAATAAGCGAAAATGTAAAAAAAATCTAATGATATCAAAAATTTAAAATATTAAATTATAGGCTAATAAAATTGTAATTTAAAAGGTTAAAAGAAAATAAAATAAATATAAATAAAAATTAAGATATATGAATTAAATAAAACCAAAAAAGCATAGACTAACTACTAATAATGGCAATAATTAAATAAAATAAAAATTTTAATTTATATTAAAAAAAAAACGCATTCAAAAAAAATCCGACAAAAATTTTCTAAAGAAAATGTACTTTTATGTATTGAAAGTTCCGCCATAGGATTTTCAGGTGACAGGCAAGGTGAGTTAACGTGATATTGAGGCGATAGAGTGAACTACTATTAATTGTTTTTGTTCTTTATAGGTTTCGCTAGTAAGATGGAGTCGGCGTTGTGTAAAATGGCTTCAGCTTAGTTCTGGTTATATGCGAGCAGAAAATGGGGCAACTGACCTTAGGGTTGATACCCAGAATTGTCAGGACTACCCAATTCCTGACCCTTCGGTGATATACCCTTTTGAACTAAGCTCAAGTTGGCTATTGTGATTAATAGAAACTATTCGATGGAGGTTCACCGCTCTCAGCTGCCGTGTAGCGAAAGATTTTACATCTGTTTCGACAACAAATCTTGTCTCCACTGCAGTGAGAGCGCTGAACCTTTAACCTTTCAGCTTGCCCCCTCACAAATTCCCCCGCTCAAACCGTGCAACGCGGCAGTCATTATACCTCGACTGACCGGGACTACAGCTGAACGAGTTCTAGCTGTGCGAGGATCCCCTGAAAAGTTAACGCGCGAACTAAAAAAAAACTAAACAAAATGTATTGGGTTTTGGTAGTGAACGCCACTGCCGTCCAGATGATGTCGCAACGCGTTGAGGACTCTTAGGTTGCTCAACGGGACTTACATCATCGGACGACAGCAACCTCCACCCCTCAACCAGACGAAAAAGGTGTCTCTTTCGGGCCCCACGTTGGGCGCCATTTTTTAATACTGCTGCCCTGCTGTGTTGTGTGCGATGACTGCTGGTTGTTTGCGTGTGGTGTTTCATAACAGCTGCTGGTGGTAAGCATATACATGACTGGCCAGATTGTTGGCAGCGCTGACATGCTGGCTTTTGCTCCGGCTAGAGCTCGCCGCCTTGCGCTGTGGTCCTTGCCAACCAATCTGCCTCCGTCTCCTTACCACCTAACACCACACTAGCAGGAACAATAATAAAAAAGAGAATCATGCCAGCCAATTGTTGTCAAAACAAAAAAAAGCAAATTTTTACATGAAAGTTAAAATAAGGAGCCCGAAAGAGACAGAAAACTGCAACTACAAAAAGACACTATTGTTTTATCGCCGACCCAACTCACCCACTGCTTCGTCCGCTCATCACCTCAATTGTTGGCTGATCGTATGCCAACATCGGCTGCCCACCCCATAAGAAACATCCTCATCCATGTATATACACACGTATACATACATATGTACATACATACATGAGGGAAATTCTTCCATGGTGACTCATTTGCCGCATAACCTGTTTGAGTCACCCCTACTACGTACATTCACCTACCTATCCACGTCCTATGATATCACCTTCTAAATTCTTTAGCAACTCATATTCAAAACAATAATATATCCTTTCATATTAAAAAATCGGAATACATTTTCTTTATTATATTAAACTTAAATCTAACAATTTCCTTTTTCTTCTTAAAGCTATAAAGATTATATGTAAATCTAATATCGAAACTAAATTATTTAAAACAAGAAAACTCACACATATCAAAACTTAATCGTTAAGGATTATAACATTCTTCGTTTTCTAAATTGCTAAGTTCCCTTTTTTTATATGCATATACATATATATATATATATATATATATATATATATATACATACACATACATATACATATATATTCAACACAAATTTTTCTAATTGACCTCTTCCTTTTTTTCTTTTTAGGTTTCCTAGAATTTCAAATACGCCAAAAACCTCAACACCTAACAAGCCTATTTAGGTAGAGCTCTTCCCATCAGACCGGAAATGGGATTGTATTTTTTAGAGGACTATCCGATGACAAGGTACTTTTCGAAATAAGAAATTAATAATGTATATATATATATATATATATATATATATCTATATATGGGTATATATCTACCTACATAAACAAATCAAATATAATAAAAAAACACAACTAATAATAATTATAATTATAATAATAAAATAAATAGAAGAAACTAAATAAAAAGGGTCAGTCTAGTACGTCATTCCGTTGTCCGGGTACCTGACTACATCAGTTTATTTTCTTTTTGGTCACCTTTTTCCTCCTGGTACGGTGACGGATGGTTTCCTTCCTCCCGCTACTGAAACTTTCTCTCTTCCGGTTCTTTATATTTTTCTGTTGTTTCACTTCTGTTGGTTTGGTTTTTCTTCTGGGGTTTATTGTCTTTAGTTTAGTTTATGTATGCGGGTTTAATTGTCTTTCTTTTGGGGATCTATTGTCTTTAGTTTAGTTAAGTATGGGGTTTTAATTGTTTTTCTTTTTTTAGGATTTTCACGGTGGGTTTCCACGTTTAATTTTGTGTTCAATAAAAAAAAACTTTTCATTTATTTAGATATATGATTTTTTGTTTATTTATAAATGTATATGTTCATATTATGTTAAAAGTTTTGTCTTTCTATAAAATTTTTCCCCTTCTTTATAAAAATTCTATATTTGAATTTCTGCACTTTCTTTTATTTTTCAAAATCTTCTCAAAAAAACTTTTGTTCTCTTTTTTTTTCAAAACTTCTTTTATGCACCAGCCAAATCCCAACTTCAAAACTTTCGTTCAAAACGGATCTCTTTTTTTCTTCTTTCCTTTTTTTTTCTGAAACACCAAACCTTGCCTTTTATACTCAGCGCAAAACAAAATTTAAATCCGTACAAAACAGATTCCTGAAATTCCTTACATTCCCTTAATTCCTTTCATAGATTCCTTCCCGCCAAAAAAAACAGCTGCAATTTTTCCTCACCTTCCAGTGGTGTCCCTGTATTATCAGCTGATCGCCAACAGCTGGTGTTAAACAGCTGATGTTTAGAGGTTGGCACTTACTGCACTGCCTTACCCGGTTTCATGTAAAACAGGGTGCACAGAACAAACTTACACAGCAGAGCAGAACAGCTGTTCTCGAAAGTCGCTACACTTTCATCATCAGTGCTCATGTGTATTGTGTTTGTTACCACTTTTTAGGTGGCTCAGTCGAATGTGATAACAGTTCCTATTTATACAAATTTTATTATGAAAAACAATCCGAGAACTGTATCAAACTGATGTTAACACGTTTTTGTTTTAATACTCGTGTTACCGTTTGAATATTTTCTTCATGTCCCATTTTTTCGGAATTTTTTTTTCCATTATACATTAGGTCAAACTTGTTTGGTTTGAGTTTTATACTTAAGTATATGTGAATGTTTTTTTTTCCAATTTTCATTGGTAGCTCAAGCCAAAGCTCAAATTGTATGTGATTTTTATTTTAATGAACATTTAATTTTTGCTATATTAATTTGACATAGGCTAATTGTTCTTAGTTAAAATCTCAGAAGGATATGATGATAAACATTCCTAGGTACAAAGGAAAGTCAACATCAGTTTTATTCAACCTACACAGCAGAGCAGAACAGCTGTTTTCGAAAGTCTCAGAGATTTATGTATATATGTATATATATATATATATATATATATATATATATATATACAGTCACTCAAACAACTGTCCCAGTGTTTGATTTATGCTCACAAATATGAGTACAACAACAAAACCGTGGTCTCAATTATTCTAAATTTTGCATGGTTTGTTTATTGCACTTTTATTCATAACTGCAATTGCATAAAATTGTTGTAATATGCTACATGTACAAAAATAATAAAAATTTTTATTGAAAGGGCATTGGGACAGTTTTTTGACTTTACATTTCTAATTAAATTTTTTAATTTTTTTTCGCCTAATATTTTGTATATCCTCCTTTCGCATTAATAACAGCCTCTATACGGCGAGGCATACTTTCCACCAATTTTCTACAATCGTTTGCATCAATATTATCCCACGCTATTCTGACATTTCTCCATAATTCATCCAAATTTCCAGGCGTACCCACAACCCCTCTTTTGAGAACACCCCAGAGGTGTTCGATGGGGTTAAGATCAGGTGACTGGTGCGGCCAATCAAGAACTTTGTAGCCATTGTCTTTAAGCCATTTTTGAGTTAGTTTGGCAGTGTGTTTTGGGTCATTATCACGTTGAAAAATGACATCGGATGTTTGTAATGCAAATTTTTCGGTAGTGGCTGGCAGATTGCATTCTAAAATATTGATGTAGGACTGCGCAGTCATCGTTCCAACTATTCTGTGGACAGTCCCAACTCCCTCTGCCATCATACAACTCCATATCATTACGGATCCACCACCAAACCTTAAAGTTGGTTTGACATCTCTTGGTTGCAATGTTCTTCCTGGCTTTCGCCAACACCATTCCCTACCATCCGACCCAAGACGATTAATCTTGGTCTCATCTGACCAAATCACTTTTCCCCAGTCTTCTAGTGTCCATGAGGCAAACTTTTTAGCAAAGTCTAACCGTTGTTTTTGATGCCTTTTGGTGAGCAATGGCTTTTTCACTTTAGCACGTCCCTCCAAGCCAGCTGATCGTAGCGTATTTCTAACAGTTTCTGCAGAAACGATAATATTTTGGGATTCGGCAAGCTGCTTTTGTATTTGCACTGCGCTTTCCACTTTATTTTGCCGAATATCTCGTAGAATCTGCCGTTCTGTGGTCTGAGACAAAATTTTTTTTCTGCCTCCCCTGGACGGAGCTGGTAAATTCGACATCGTTTGACGCACTCTGCCTACGCTGGTTTTAGAAATGTCGAGAAGTAATGAAATCTCACGGCAATTTTTACCTTGGAGTAAAAATTCCTGAATTTGATTAATTTTCGACAAAGCTAGTGAACGAACCATATTAAACTTAAAAAAACGTTGAGATGTAATACAATAACAAAACAAAAGAATTTAAATTATTCCTACCTCTCCAAAAATGTTACTTTGAAATGAAAAATTAAATTCCGAAAACTTTTTTATGAAAAAAACACGTACAGCTTCCACGAGTAATTAAACACAAAAAACTGTCCCAATGACAAATTTCGCAGATTTTGCTAAATATTTATAACGGTATATATTATAACAATTTTATGCAATGGCAGTTGTAAATAAAAGTGCAATAAACCAACCATTCAAAATTGAGAATAATTGAGACAACGGTTTTGTTGTTGTACTCATATTTGTGAGCATAAATCAAACACTGGGACAGTTGTTTGAGTGACTGTATATATATATATATTTTTATTTTTTATTTTTTTTATTTTTTTATTTTTTTATTTATTTAATAAGTCAATAGATTTTACATCCTTACTGACTAGATAACAAATTAGTTTAAGAATTTAAATATAAAATAAGATTTCTTTTCAATATGGTATTACTCTCAGATAATTTCATGATATGGTAACATTTGTTAAAGTTGACACATGCGCGACGAAAAGAATCATTATTAGCATAAACAGAGCGGTAATATTTTAATGCCAAGATTACAAAATTGCGAGTAGGTCTTTCAGGAACGTTGAAGTATAGTTGATTAAGTAAGAACTCCGAATCAACATCGCCTCGAACCAGTCCCATAACAAATAAAGCACTCAACGTCGATCGTCGACTTTTTAGTGTAGGCAATTTTGTTAGAGCAAGTCTACTTTGATACGGCGGTAAGACATACGAATTCCAACCAAGCCCACGCAGACAAAAAATTAGAAACTGTTTCTGTACAGATTCAATACTATTGATATGAATGGAGTAACAAGGATCCCAGACAATCGATCCATACTCAAGAATTGGCCGAACAAGAGATGTATATAATAGTTTTGTAATATAAGGATCTAGAAATTCCTTAGACCAGCGTTTCATAAATCCAAGTACACCGTAGGCTTTGTTGACTATTATAGAGATGTGATCACGAAAGTTTAGTCTATGATCCAACAGTATGCCAAGATCCAATACAGTATCAACTTTATTTAAAATATCATTACAAATATAATAGGACGTCTCAATTAGATTGTGTCTGAAAAATGACATGTGTTTGCATTTCTTTACATTTAACTCTAATAAATTATAGCTGCACCATTGAGAAAAAGTTGTAAAGTCAGTACACAGTAAATTATGTCCATTAATATCATTAAAAGAGTTAAAAATTTTTACATCGTCATCATACATTAACACTCTGGAATGACATACAACCGTCGGAAGATCATTGATGAATAAAGTGAACAAAATTGGACCCAAGTGACTGCCTTGAGGAACACCAGAATGAACATAAATGGTATTTGATATAGTGTTTCCAAACTTAACTTGCTGAGTTCTTCCAGACAGATAAGAGTTTAACCATTTTAAAGCAGAATTATTAAAGCCCATAAGTGATAATTTGTGTAATAAAAGATTGTGGTTAACTTTATCGAACGCCTTACTGAAGTCAGTGTATATTACATCAGTTTGCATTTTATTTGTAAAACCTTCGTTGACAGTAGTAGTGAGTTCCAAAACATTAGTAATAGTTGAACGGGAATTACGAAAACCATGTTGGCAAGGCGTTAAAATGGAAGAAATTTGATGAGTTAAGTAATCAGTGATAATTTTTTCAAGTAGTTTTGGAATTGCATTAACTTTGGCGATACCTCTATAGTTAGATACCTCGGATTTACAGCCATATTTAAATAGAGGAACTATATACGATTTCTTCCACACTGATGGTATATAGCAAGACTCAATAGATTTGTTAAACATTACAGTAAGAGGTACAGACAGTGATGCAGCACAGTTTTTAAGCATACAACTTGGTACACCATCAGGACCAGGGCTGAACGAGTTTTTCAGTGACTTTAAGTTAGAGAGTACTGTTTCAATATTTATGAAATTGTTTGTGCAATCATATGACTTGGTAGAAAAGAAGTCCGCAAATATATTGCTTATTGATACATCATCATCAGCAGTCAGTAAACCATACTTCAAATGCTTTGGATAACCAGAGGAGCGGCGTTTAGAGTTAACAAAGTTATAGAATGATTTAGGGTTTGTTCTTATATTTTGTGTAACACGATTTATGTAAGTAATATATGCAGTTTTGTTAGCAGAATTATGTTCAGATCTAGCTAAAGCATATTTACGAAAATCATTCAGTGTGCCAGTTTTCTTATATTTAACGAAAAATTAATTTTTTTTATTTTTAGCATATCGTAGGTATTGATCATTCCACGTAGGCCCATTTTTACCGAGTATGTTAATTCTTGGCACAGTTATACTAATAGCATTATACAATATATTATAAATACTTGATACAATATTATCCAGGTTATCATCAGCTAGCACAGAATCCCAGTTAACATTAGATAACAAAGAATTAAGTTCCGTGTAGTTAGTGCGAGTAAAACAATAAGATTGAGAACGTTTCATATCTTGATTTTTGAATACTTCATATTTGTTATATGATAGCGATAGATCAATTTCAAAGGGAGGATGATAAAGGTTCATAGGATGAGTCACAGGCATTGTATTACGTAGACAAAATTCCTTAGGAGTATTAACGAAAGCAAGATCAAGAATATTTCCAGACACATTTTCTATATAATTTAATTGAAAAAAGCCGCATCCAAGGAGGCAGTGTATAAAATCTTCCGTGGTTGTTGGTAACATGTAATTACCATAATCCATTTTACGTTTGGGATATTAAAATCACCTAAAACAAGTAAGATATCGGAAGTATTTGATTGATCCAGAACAGAATTAATTGCAGAAAAATGTTTATTATATACCGCAGAAGAGGAATTGGGTGGTATATATGAACATGTGACATAAAGGTGCAAAGAGCCAACACGAATTTTAACGGCAATATATTAAATTTCATCACTGTCATCATTAAAAGGACTATAAATAGGCTCAATTTGGAATATATCCAGGACAGCAATCAGAACACCACCACCAGGTTTCTTCGCACGATTATATTTAAATATTTGATAATTAGAACATAATATTTCGTTGTTATGAATACATTTTTTATCATTCAGCCAAGTTTCGGTAAATACAACAACTTGATATGAAAAATCAAAACTATTTATAAAAAGATTGTTTAATTTAGTGTTGAGACCTCTTACATTTTGGTATATAATATTAATGGGCTTATTTATAGATAGTTTAATTAGTTTTTTGATGACGATGATTTCGGTAAGTGAACAATATCAGCTGTTGGTGTAGTTCTGTATTCATACTCACGAATAAAAGCATTAGGCGGCCAAAAATCTAGATGCACAATTGTATCAAAGTAGTTTTTAGGTATGATTATTTTGAAAGATGCTTTGTTTCTTGGCTCAGAATAATTAAATTTAAAGACAGTCATTTCAATATTAAGGCCAATCTTATTTGTTATATAATGTTTAATATCATCAGTAGTAGTAGAGGATACAAATCGAGCAGCAAATACAGTTTTTTTTGGTGAAATAACTTTAAGAGTTGGATTGTTAGAAGAATTAAAAACAGGAACGGATGGATTTGAATTAATTTAGGTACTTGACGGTTTAAAAACAGGAACTGGCGGATTAAAATTAATCGGAACAGATGACGAAGTTGAATTAGTATTTATACAGGAAAGAGGAACAGGTGCTGTGTTGTTAGGTAAATCAGGAGAATTTGGCGAGGGATCAGAAGTAGTGACGGGATTTTTTTCTGCTATTAATGGCTGCAATGATAACGCATTTTCAGCCTTTTCATCAACAATAGTATTGATGTCAGTTGTAGGTTTCTTTTTAGGAGAGTAGGTTTCTTTTTAGTCTTAGGAGAGCACGGACCTTTTTCAAGTAATTTTTTGTATTGATTAAATTTCAAAGAAAGGTTGTTAAGATCATTTTGAATTTCGTTAAACTTTATATGCGTGTTTTTGAAGAATGAATAGAATTCAATGTCAAGCGCAATACATTTTTTACAGCACCAGCGCAGGCCTTTATCTTCACGCAGATTGTCGGCAGTTCGAGCAGCCAAATCGACACATTTAGCGTGATAAACAGTATCACAAAGCCAGCAAGATACCATTGGCTCATCAGTTTTCTTGCGGTATTTAGGTTTTGAGCAGGACATATTTAACAAATATTTTATTTGTGACCCTTTTTTTTATTGATATATATTACTTGCTGTTAGTTGATTTTTGAAATCACTCGAAAAAGAGGATCATGGGGCTAATTCTCACACTCGCATGCGTGCGAAATCCTACTCGATGGATCGAGTTTTTTAGTTTTTGGGATTCTCTGTCTCGCTATTGAGTAACTCGTATCGAAATTTCTAATGATGACACTCGATACCGAGTAATCATTAACTCGCATGCGTGCGAGTTCTTACTCGCAAGCAAAAAGCCATTCGTAAACAAGAAAACAGCAGTAACGTAGTTTAAGTGCAAAGAAAAAGAAAAAAGAAAATGTAAGTAAAATTTTATAAATTAAGAAAAAAATTATAGTTTTTGCATTTCAGGTCAAGCATAACAAAAATTAATTATACTCAAAAGGAAATTCTTGGAAATTTCATGTCTCAGCACACAGACTTGGCAAAGGGCATATTGCCAAAAAATAAATACATTTTTTAATACTTAATTTGTATTTACATATATGTACATATGTATATAGGTCTACTCTGACCAAAAGCAAAACGTGAAAAGTAAATTTGCTTTTAATAAATTATCCAAGAAAAAAACTGGTGGTGGACCGTATGAGGAAAAAGTTCTTTCCCATGTAGAAGAACAAATACTGGCTGCTGCGGGTATAGAAGTCGGGGTCGAAGGTCTAAAAACCGTTAAAAGTTTTGGATCACAAATATTGAAAGATCTGCCGCAAGACGACGATAATTATCCATCTACATCCCAACAAAAAAGTACCACTTATTTGTGCACATCCCCACAGTTGTTGAATGACAGTGGAGATGAGAATATGCTACCTGCTGACATTTCGTATATTATTGCAAGTGAAGACGAAATACAATCAGAGCTTATTAAAAAAGAAGCTCGTTTTAAGAAATTACCGACCGATGACCAAGGTCTAAAACAAAGTAAAACAACTTTGTTGCAACAAAATTTGATATCTGCAGAAGTATACCAGAAAGAGTTGTTAAGCAGATTAGACAAACTAATTGAAATTAAAAATAAAAAGCTCCAGTTAAAGGAAAAAGAAATAGAACTTTCTGGTCAACTTAATGATATGAAAGCAAAAAGCCTTAAAATTAAAGAAAGGGAACAGCAACTTACCATACAAATAAAAGAAATGGAGCTTATGATAAAAAAAAGGGAATTGGAGGAGTTAAACCATGAGATGCAATAATAGTCTTTTTTAGTTTTAATTTTATTTATTTTATTTTTATTTTTTAATACCAAAGTACCTATGCAATTATTATTTTTTTAATTTCTTTTAGTTTCAAGTCTTTAATGTAAATGAATTTGTGATAATTTTATTTAGTTTTAAGTTTTTAATGAAAATGAACTAGCAATAATTTAAATAAATGTATGAACATATGTAATTAAGTGTTACACAGATTCCGTTTTATGTTGTCACGAATTTTTTCCCCAATTTTTGTTATATTTGTTTCTGTTGCATCATCGACTACAGGCACCTGGAACCTATCAGTTGTTTGTTGTACATTTTCATAATCCGGCACTTTAAAATGTATGCACATGTTGTGTAATGCAGCGCATACGTTGGAAAATTGGGCGACCCTTTCGGCACTGTAACGACTTCTTTTGTCGTGGCACAAAATTTTCCAACGAGCCTTTAAAATGCCAATTGTCCTCTCAACGGTACACCTTGCTTTTGAATGTACTTCATTAAACCGCGATTCCATTGTGTTTTCCTGTAGGTTTCGGTATGGCGTTAATAACCATGGTTCACATGAATATCCTGAATCGCCTATAAATACATTTTTAAATACATAAACATTTTAATTTTAAGTTTCTGAATAACGTTTTAAATTTACTTACCTAAGAGCCAAAAGTTTCTTAAATTGTTGTTGTACTCTTGCTCAACTAGAATTCTTTCGTCAGAATTTTTCCACACAAAAGAGTCATGGGCTGCTCCTCCATATCTTGAATTAATTGCCAAGATTTTGTGCTTGTGGTCGCATATCTTTAAATTTTAAAATAAACAGGAACGCAATAATTTCAATAATATATACATATATACTCACCACCATTGAATTTATACTATGAAAGCCCTTCCTGTTAAAGAACATATGCTCATTTTTAGGCTTCTGTAAACCGAAGTGCGTTCCATCCACACAGCCAATAACTGTAAAAAAATAATAACTAACTTGTCAAATTTATTTCACTTGCATACATACCTCCAGGAATGTTGTATTTTGACATAAAATACTCTTTACAGTCATCACTATTTCTGGGGTTGAACTGTATAAATTGGCCACAAAGCTTACGTTCCATCTCTTCTATGACACGTCTCGTGATTTTACAGATACCACTCTGACTTACTCCAATTAAAAGGTCGTTGCCGACACAATGTTGGAACCCACCTGACGCCAAAATGGAAAGTGTAGCAGCCAATTGAATTTTTGGTGGAACAGCAGTATAAAGATGCCCCTCAAACTGCAGTTCTCCAAGGGCATAATTAAATGCTTCCTTGGTAAGTCTAAAACGTTTTTTAAATCTATAAAAGAAATACTATTAGTTTTATTTAAAAAACAAAAAATATACTTACTCGTTTCTTGACAAACTTAAGGGATCCATGCTGCATCTTATTTTTTTCTTATAATGTTTAGGTTTTCCACTTCGTCAGAATCAGAAGATTCTGAATAAAAAAACAACACGGGATCCATTTCCTTATTTATTTAAAATTTGATTGTAATTTTTTCCTTTTTCTTGTGCATACAAACATATGATTTGTTTGCATTTTACTCCAATTTATTCGGTGTTGGCAAACGTATTTCGGCACGCTTTTAACAACACTGAAGCAATAACTCGATTCGTTACGTATCGAGAGCTATCATCAGAAAAATAACTCGTATCGAAATTAATTTCGATACGAATACTATTTCGATCACGAGTGTGAGAATTAGCCCCCAGGTGTAGAATGTAAAAACAGGTTTAAAGCAGAGCAGGAACAAATATTGCTAATTATCATTTTTTTTTTATTTTCACTTATTGTATCACAACAGCAGCGATTGTTGTTGTTGGTATTAATGAAAATTGAAATATGCAAAAATTTGTTTGTTTTGTTGTATGCACCAAATATGCGAAAGAATGTAACAACAATAAGAATATAGCTTTTTTAAGTTTTTTATTTTATTGTATTTTTTTGATTAAAACAGTTTTTGCCAGAAAATTAAAAAATGTAAGCAGAGTTCAACAAAAGTACGTCCGACACGGTCGACAGTTAATTACTTCTGTATATATATATATATATATATATATATATGTATACATATATATATATATATATATATATGTATATGTATATGTATATATTTATATATATGTATATATATATATATATATATATATATATATATATATAAATATATATATATATATATATATATATATATAAATATATATATATATATATATATATATATATATAAATATATATATATATATATATATATATATATGTATACATATATATATATATATATATATATATATATTTATATATATATATATATATATATATATATATATATATATTGTTGCAAAATAAAACGCACCTTATTATTCTTTTATTATAATATATGTAATTCAGTAGGTGTTGCTTAGACAAAAGCTTAAATCAAAACGGGCCGATTTTAAAAAGGAAATTAAAGTGGGAAGCAATTTAAGAATAGAGCTTAAAGAAGGGTCGAATTAATTGAAATTTCACAATAAAATGCTGCCATATAAATTTATTGAGAGCTTTATTTCCAACGTATATATATATATATATATATATATATTTATATGTATACATAAATATATATATATATATATATATATATATATATATATATGTATACATAAATATATATATATATATATATATATATATATATATATATAATGTCGGAAAAATAATATTAATATCAATAATAAAAAAAATTAAAATTTCGATTACAGGGTTGGATAATTGCAATTTTTATAGTACATGATAGTGACCAAAATCGTTACATATTTTAAGCTTTTCTTAAATAAAACACTTTTATGCCTCATTAAAAGTTAGATTAGTAAAAAAACCAAATATATTAAATCTTCGCTTCCAGGAATGGGAAATTAAAAGCTTTGCTTGCACCTTATTTATTATATATTTTATGGGGTTGGATATTAATATCGAAGGAATTACACACGGAATGACAAATCTATATATTCGCTTTAACTTTTTTGTGAACGGTATAAAAACATAGTAAGGTTATTAGGGCCAGTGTCGATACAATGCACTTGGCTTCGTTAAATCGGTCCCATTGTGATACCCTTAAGCAGAGGACTGCTTATGAATTATCCTCTGCCACGCTGAGCCATCCTGCGATCCTTAGGAAAACCGAAATTTTAACCAGCTCTACTCTCGCCAGGCTATCCTGGTCTGGCAAAAAGCTGGAGCCCAGTGCCATCGCCCCTGCGCTGTTCAAGGCAGGGCACTGACATAGGAGATTGAGCACAATTTCCTCCTCTTCTTCGTCATTACAGCTTCTAGAGAAGGCGTTATGTTTAAGATCCATCCTTCTTGCATGGGTCCCACAGTTGCAATGTCCAGTTAGTACATTCATAAGTTGCCGCAGACGGACTTTTCTGAAGCTAAGAAGGTCGCGTCTTCTGCTTGGGTCATAGCGGGGCCACGTTCCCCTTACCACGCGACAGTTAGTCACGTTTTCCTACCTTAGTTGAGCGAGGTTATATGATTCACACTGAATCAAGAACTTGCAGTGCTATAGGGGAATAATGCCTACCCTGGCAATTCCGTCAGCAATAAGGTTGCCAGAACAGTCGGAATATCGCGGTACCCAAACAAGTGTCACCCTCGAATGCCTCCCTATATCATTAAAAGATAGTCGGCATTCCACCACAGCTATGGATGTGCTGTACACAACATTGATAGCAGAGATGGCCGCCTTACTATCGGTAAACATACAAATATCGTTCGATATCTTATAATACCTCAGCCATCTAGCTGCACGAATAATACCAGAAATTTCAGCTTGCAGGATGCTGCAACCATCCCGAAGCCTAAATGATGTTCTTACGTCAAAGTTCTTCACGTTGAAACCCCCGCCTACAATAGTTTTCTTCTTAGATCCGTCAGTAAAGACTCTAACGGAATCTTCGAGAAATGAAAATCTGGAAGCCTGTTCCCTGTCACCGACAAGACAATAGTCAACGTTGCCATGAATCCTGATATCTTGGTATATCATAAGAATTCTGGCGTGAGCGTAGTCAAACCATAGGCACGCAGCATTTGACATGACCGCAAAGATTAGGGCCAGCTGTATGTTCAGAATGACCACTGGGAGCCAATTCAACATGCTGAAGAGTGCCCTAGTTGAAGTTGATCTGAGCACGCCACTAGACGAAAGAGTTTTACAAAAGCCCTGCGATGAGTGTCCTTCTGCATCGCTTTCCACCACATTAGCACTTCATAAAAGAGAATCGGATTAACCACAGCTTCAAAGATCCAGTTGATCTACCTGTGGTTTACACGCCGGTTGCGATCAACTGCCCTTTTGCATGTATAAATAGCTACTAGAGCCTTATCTGCTCGCGCTTGGATGTTCAGGTTCCATGATAGCTTGCTATCTAGGATTACAACGAAGGCGTTGTCAGATATTTTCAAAGGGGTGCTGTTTAGCTTCAGATGAGTGAAACTGTCAGTCTTGTACCTCCTAGTGAAGAGAACCTGCTCAGTTTTGGTTGGATTTACACTGAGCACACTACGGGCACTCCACTAAGTGCGGCCTCCATACACTAAGATATGGTATCCCAGTGTTTACCGGAGATCACCACCGCAACATCATCAGCGTATGCAACAGCCTTAACTAGTCTATGCTCCAGAATATGCAGCAGCAGCGAGTTAATAGTCAGACTCACCAGAAGGAGTGATGAAACACCTCCATGTGGAGTGCCCCGATTAACTGCTCTGTATTCAGTTACATCCCCAATCGAGGCCCTGTCGACCTGAAGGTAAGCAGATTCCTAACAAACCTACAGATGTCAACATCAATCCCTACCGCCAGCAATTCTTCAATGATGCATTCAGGGTTGGCATAGTTGAAAGCAGTCTCTATGTCCAGAAAGGCTACCATTGCTCTTTCTAATGTCTTAATCAAAAAAGAAGTATGACTTATAAATATAAAGTCATTTGGTGTAGTGTGGGATGTCCTACACCCTTTCGTGATAAAGATGACTCAATACATGTGCCAGCATACTGGTAAATGAGCCTTCTTTAAACACTCTTTGTAGACCACAGAGAGCCAAGGCAGAACAGTGTCCGTATTTCTCACTAAGTCAGCTGGAATTATTTAATCCGACCCCGAGGACTTATACCGATCGAAGCTGTTAACGGCCCAGCGAAGTCTGTCAAAGCTCAATGGAATTGTAACTGTGCCGGCAGTTGAGCAGTAAACAGTAGCTACTGTTACAGGCGCTGCCTGACTGCGATTCTTCGTTCATAACCAGAACCGCACTCCTCCTAGACCTTTTGGGTGCATCCATTTTAGCTACCTTGCAGTCATGGGTAGGTAGATCTGGGTTGCAGTCCTAATGGATCTCGAGTATCTCCTTCGGGGAAGAAAGTTCGGAGGGAACTATGGCCATGGCTCTAGATCTAGGCAGCTTACAGCCCCGCCACACTTCTCCTAAAGCATCGATGGCCAAGCGTTCGCTTCTACAAGCCATAAACTTCACACTGCTCTGATGCCAGCCAGCATCAATACATTGAGGCGGTGGTCCCGGATTTTTCTTGCGGATTTTCCAGAACTCACCCGCCAATTTCTGGTTAACCAGTCCCCATTCAGCATGGGACATGGCACCATCCGACACATACCTGTCGATAATGGCCCTTACAAGACTGCCTTTGGATACCTGGCTAAAGGAGCCTGATTAAGAGTGCTTGAAACGTTTAGCTCCAGAGTTTTTGGCTGTCTCATTTTCTTCCTCTGAACGTTGCCGTTTAGGCACCACTACCTTCTCGGTTGCGGTGGAAGGTTCTGATTGCGGCCCAGCGTGTGCCTGCGCCCACATAAGAGATGCTGCCTGTTTTTCAGAAAGCTGGTCAGCCGGGATCGCAGCTACCAGCGTCCTGCGTGGTGGCTATTTGGGTTTAGGTTTTGTGTTGCCGGGTTTTGCAGTGGGTAGCACTGTACTAGGGCTCGAGGTATTCCTCTTAGCCTTTTCCTGCACAGAATGCGCATAGGAAGCCATGAGTTTGGACAGTTTAGATATTCCAGCATATCCATTCGCTTCAAACCCGAATGAGGGTGTATTACCGTTTAGGTAAGGACCAGTGCAGATTTTGAGGTACTTGGGGTTGAAAACAGGTATCTTGCTATTGATTTTGGACAACCACAATGTTCCGGCCGTGTTGTCCTGTTGTTTTCGGCAGCTGGCCTGGTTATTCCTTGGAAAAAAAGCTGAACTACAGCAATTTTCTGCAGCAAATAATAACACATACCATCACAAAGTTTTGTTGGTGAATGTTCTAGGCAAACTAACCGATTTTTTGTTTTATTGCAACATATAATTACACAAGCAGTGTTGCCATATCCTTTTTGAGGAAAAAACTTACGATTGGAGAGAAAAAACAAATTTTTAGAAGAAAAAACTTATCCCAAAAAAATGTTTCCGAAAACTTATAAAGCATGTACATATGTATGTATGTAATTGATTTCATTTAATTTTTTGATTGAAGTTCTAAAACAACAATAATATAAGTTAGTTCCCGAACGAACTTGCATAGCTTTTGCACCTGCTTGGTGGTTTGATCTTAAAATATGCATCTTTAAATCTGATATATCTCCCATTGTTTTTATTTCAAAGTTACAAAGTTTACAAAAAGCATAACCATTATCGCTTCTCCTGATCCAATCCTTGAACAATGGGCGCTCTTCCCATTATTTATTATAATTTAGTAGTTTTCTTTTTGGGGGTTTTCTTGAACGAGCTGAAGTATCTTCATTCTGTAGCTCATCATTTGCGCCATTGTTCCAATCCTTGAACAATGGGCGCTCTTCCCATTATTTATTATAATTTAGTAGTTTTCTTTTTGGGGGTTTTCTTGAACGAGCTGAAGTATCTTCATTCTGTAGCTCATCATTTGCTTTACAACAGTTTTGAAAATCAGACTCGCATATATATACTCGTATATATATACGAGTATATATACTCTGACAAAATTAAAAAAAACAATTTTTTTTTAAATAATTGTTAAATCAGTTAAACTAAACATTTGGCAGCGCTGTACACAAGGCAACATGAAATATGTTTGACAAGAAATTAAAGCATTATGTTCGATGTGGGCTGTAATATTACAACCCGCATATACATCTTTTCGTGGTTGAGAAATATGTATGTATACAGACATAGTGATGAGTTTTCAAAATTAGTCAGGAATTCTAAAACATTTTAATTTTCTAGAAGGATGTAAAGAAATAAGTAAGCCGTTAACAGGTGTAAACAATAATTGTTACAAGTACCCAACATTTATAAACAAATTTAAATAGCTAAAAGTTAAAAAATATATATGTACCTTCTTACAGTAAATAGTATATACCAATAGGAACGTACGAATATACATACGTAGCAAAATTTAACAGCTTTTTGGAAAAAAGAAAATAAGTAATAGGATCTGCGGGCCAATAAGTAGGGGTTCCTTCTCTTAATATGTTGTAATGGTTTTGCAATATACAGTTGTAAAATTGTCTTCCTTTTGGATTTGTGCATCTCGACCCTCACCAGGGATGCTTGGCATTGTAATCACCTCCAACAATGAAACGAGATCCTAAGGATTTCAAAAAGTTCTCGTAATGATCACATTTAACCGAAGATAGCTTGCATACAATAATTTAATACCACATACAAAACTTACCAACATAGGTGTGGGTAACAACCAGTGTTGACATATTCTTAAAAAAACTTACAATTGGAGAAAAGAAATTGATTTTTAGAAGAAAAAACTGTTACCCCAAAAATATGTATGCGAAAAATTATAAAACAAATACATAAGTAGATATTTATGTATGTAACCAATTTCATTTAATTTTTTTATATAAGTTCTAAAACATAACAATAACATGCTTAGTGTTTTGACCTTAAAATATGCATCTTTATATCTGATATACCACCCATTGATTTTATTTCAGAGAGACAAAGCTTACAAAGAGCATAACCATTATCACTTCTCCTGATCCAATCCTTGATCATTTTGGGTTTTTGCTTTAATGAGGTACATCATCTTCAATCTGTATCGCACTATCTGGTGTATTATTATTTTCTTTATATACTCGTATAAAAAAGAAGTTCTATTATAACGAGAGCTCACCATTTCTTTTCCAATATTTATCCATTTTATGCTAAACATTTTATTAGTTAAACACTTTTCTTTTTTTTATGGCAGGTTCAAAAGTTTTAACCTTTTTTATGTACATACCCAAAAGCAATAAGAAAATTCGTGGTAAACTTCTAGATCTTTAAATCTGTGTATGATTATTTTCATTAATTTTTATATATGACAGTTGAAAGCCGGAAAAAATATTGTTGTAGTGTGTTTATTATACATATGTTGAAAAGAAATAAAAAACAGGGCTGCAAAAAGAGTAATAGATTGCATTGTTGTATTAAAACTGTATTAACAATTAATTATTTAGATTCCAAACTTTGGAAACAAAAACGGAATTGAAAGTGAAATTTGAAAAACTCAAGTTATAAATGTATATAAAACTGTAAAAATCTTTCAAAATTGCAAAAGGTAATTTTTTTATAAAAAAAAAACTAAAAACCTTTTTTTCACTCCAAAAAAGTGCTAAAATCAGTCAAAACTGAACATTTGGCACCGCTGGTAACAAAAAACCACAATATCTCCTAAGTAAAGAGAGGAACAGAAAATTAGTTTTATAAAATCAGCAAATCAGGGGAAACACATTTTTCAATGATAAAATGAAAATAAGCGAGTACTGGTGGACAATCAAATAGGAATTGTATTCGACATTCCAATGATGGAAAATGAAGATAGAGTGTCATTTAGACGAATTCAGTCGTAAGTCAATGACTCATTATCCACATTAAGGTGTCTTAAAACAAAAGTTGAAAATTGGGATCACATTTTCATGCGCCTCTATTAAACTTCCTCATCAAATACCTTACTGTGGGAAAAATCACTCATGTCTCTCGCTGAGCTTCCAGATTGGTTCCAAATGTCCTAACTACTTATATAGAGGTAAAAATCTTTGCAATGTCTCAATAGTTCAAAATACAAAAAACGATTTTAATGTATGGAATAACTCTGAGTCGGATATAGAATCCTATGTGTCGGAAGAAAATTTAGGCCCATGCTGGAAGTTATGCAGTGAAATCCATTCCTCAGGTATTGAGCATGTTCAGTGTAGCAACGAACATATTCTATTTATAAGAAAACCTTTGCAACAAATACCTAGCTTCATCTTATTAGAAAGCTAACTGCAAGAGCTTTAATTGATCCAAACTCACAACGGGCCTTCGTTTCCGAGAGAATTAGAAGTAGATTTAATCTATTATCTAAAATCTATTTAATAACCACTATTCTCAACTGTCGAAAATATAAGTATTTATATAGCTTCTTTGTACAGAACATTTACACACAAATAATTATACACCCAAATGATAGACCATTTCAAAGGATATTGTTCGAAAGCCACCCGATGACCCTACAAAGCTATTACGTTTGGTGTAAATTGTGCACCTTACCTCGCGATTAGAACGCTGCTTCAAATTATGAACAGTTAAACCCAAAGAATGCACGTATAGTTTGAAAACAGATGTATATCGATGCAGTATGTATCCTCCGGTGGTCACACGATGGCAGAAAGCTTGTACAGTCAGTCAAAATTAACACATATTTGAAAATAATAATGATTACTCTTAAAGAAGTTTACTGTTAATGAAGAGCGTTTGTTATCGCAGTTAGACACAACACACCTCTATGATACGAATTTCCTTCGATTTCATAAATCAAGCTCGACAATAACTTTGAACATTATATGGCATAGTCTAACAGATTCATCCACGTACAGTTTTTTGGATCCAAGCCCAATAGATAGTTTTTGTTCGATATGAATCTATTTTATTTTTTTACATATAAATTTCATTTATAATCAAACTATGATAATATGTGAAATGTTTTTTTAACATGTACAATTAGTTCCAGAATGTCAAGTCCTGTACGTGGTTTCTCTAAAATCAACATACTTCAATAGTGTATTCTAATACAGCTGATGCTGACAGATAATATCCTTGTGTTGATACCGTCTTTTTATTACTTTTGTAATTTATATATTATATACGAAACAACTATAATTTGCATAACCGCTCTGTTTGGAATTTCCCTTACGCTTGACAATCGGCAATTTTTTTATAACATTTATCAGTAATCACAACTTGATCTAAGTTATGTATGTTGCAAAATATATTTAAAAACAGTGGCAAAGGATAAAAACTTCAAAACTATGAAGTAACAAGTGCATCCCCATAACTTGGAGACACGGTATGCTAGTGATAGTTTCAGGTAATTTGAAGTCGCTTTAGTACTTTTATGGGAAAACAACATCTTCAAACCATTTATAATATATAAAATCCTTGAATTAAGGTTTTCGATTCGTTTTTAGTAGAATACAAACTATAAAACCAAGATGCACATATATCCTAGTTGGAATATGCGACAAAATTTTTACTATGGAGTTTAAATCTAAATATGAAAACAAAGGTAATAATAAAACTAATTTTTTTATAACATATGCTAAAGTTTCACATGGTCTACTTAATAGCATGTAATTTAAATATTTTAATTGAAATACTAACAATGTGTTTTAATTCGCTTGTGTAAGCCAATCTGAAGTCTCTTCGAACTTCAATTTGAATAAAGTAAGCTCTGATAACATGTACCCTAAATTTGTAAAGATATTGTTGTTTGCACCCTTACCATATATAATACATCTATTCAATTATTAAATAACTATTATAATGATTCCGCCAATATCGAAAACTGACTTGTACCATTGCAAATATAATTCTTCTAGTTTTTTTTACCGCTTAAGGTCTCTTTATTTTTATTAAATTATAAATTGTTTTTCAACATTTCGTCACTTCTTTGTGTGACTTCTTCAGGAAATTTATTTTTATTTGATGTAAAAAAATTATTTTTGTTTATGAAACAAAAATATGAAAATTATTTGTCCACAAAATACAAAAAAATTCAAACAAAATTTAAACAAATTTAAAATATAGGAACAATAATAAACAATTTAAATCTATACATGCATATATACTTAAAAAGGAATTTTCAATCCTACTTATATATACATATCTTAAAACCAATTTTAAGAAGTTTATAAACAAATTTATACAAATTTAAAAGACATATTATAACAAAATATTAAAGATTATGTGTATGCACATGTATATATAAATAAAAAATATTTTTTTTGAACATTTCTTATATATACATATGTATATATACATACATATTCATACATACATATGTTTTTTATAAGCATATACAATCAATATGTATATACACATATGTATATATAATACATATATACACATATTAACCAAAAAATTTCAGAGGGTTTCAAACAAATTTTAATTGAACTTAAAATATGTGAACAATAACAAAATATTTAAACCTATACATATGTAAATTTAAGTGTAAAATTCTATCTTTTATTAACTATTGTCCATAATTTTGAGATACATTTGTGTAACATTTCTAACATAAATCTACGTGTATAATTATTTGCTGTATTTAATATTGAAACATTTTCAATGTTTGGATAATGATCAAATCTATCACAATGTGAAGATTATGCTGTTTTCTGCGAATTTATAACTCTATATCTTTGATCAGTCTTATGACCTGGGCCCTATTGCACCAACGACTAATCACTTATCACTTTACAATTTTTGGATAAGACTTATTTTTGAAAAGTAAAGTTGATAAGTATTGCATATAAACTTATCAAACAGAATTATCAACTTATCAAAAAATGAGAGTTCTTTTCCAATAATGTGCTTTGCAATGCCATGTGCGTTTTGATAAGCATTTGCAGTTAACTTCTTGTATTATAATGTCACGTGCACAAAGTAAAGCCAATAAATTGGCTGTGTTAAAAATTATAAAAGATAAAAAAGTAAGTAATTCTTGTTTATTATATGTACGTATATATAAATAATATATGTATGCATAACTATGTTCTTCTAAATTTTAGGATTATTTATTTGGATCTTTCCAAAATAATACCATCACAAAAACACAAAAACAGGAAGCTTGGGCTGAAGTTTTAAAGACGGCACAATCCCTGGGGTTAGCTTCTGCTAATCGCGAGTGGACTTATGCCCGGGATCACTTATTTGGCCTGTGGAAGTGTCGAACATTGGTAAATTTTTTGAACAATTAAAACTTTACAATTTTCACATTGTTTAGTTTTAAACAGACCAACAACAACAAACCTTACCAATAACAATAATTCTTACTTTTGCTTATGAATTTCTGTAAAACAGTTATTGTATATGGTCATTCTGAAAGGGCGGCAAAATTAAAAAAAGTCTTTATTTCAGGCTAAAAGAGACAATGCCAAGAGAACAGGCACTTCGGGTGGCAAAAGTGCCGTGCTAGACGAAGTCGACCACTGCATCCTCGATATTTTGGGTAACGAGTCGACAATTGTGCAAGGTCTCGGACAGCCCGAAAGTGATGGTGTATTCTCCAATTTGGACTCTACATTGGAAAGCATTCAACCTCAAGCACAAACATCGAGTAATAAAGACAACCTCAGGAAAAGAAAACTAGATTTAGGTGATAAGCAAGTGGAATTAAGGGTTAAATTATTGGAGAGTGAGCTTTACAAAAATAAGTTAGAAATATTATGGTTAGAAAAAAAGTTAGGAATGAAAAAATCTGCGTTTTCAGCGGATTTAGAGGAGGAAACGAACAATGAAAATATTGATGAGAAAGAATTTCTCAACCCCACTGAAATGCCCTTACTGAGTCCTTTGCATTCCACCCGAATTCTAGATATTACGGATTATTAATGTATTTATTTTGTATTTTTTACTAAAGAAGAATTCGTTTATTTTTTATTTTTATTTCTTTCTAATCTATGTACATAATATATGCACACATGTATAAAATAAAGTTGCTTTGAAAGCCAGTTATTTCCTACAATAATTCTCCCTCATTCTATCTCAATATTTTCAGTTAGTGTTAGAATAGATTAAAGTTTTTATTTAAGAAAAATTGATTTTGCAATGAAAAAAAACGGAATTCATGATACAGTGAGAGAGACTAGATAATTTATAATAACAATATATTAAGAAGAAAAGAAACTATACATTAAAAAAATTTAGCAGTCTTCTGAGCCTTTCAGAACAATTTGGTGATTCCGTGTCCGCGAAGAAATGCTCTGAAAAGTCGGTTTCATTCGTATCATCGAGAATTTCTTCACCATAATCGACATCATTTTGTGGATCCAGTCGGCAAATGTTGTGAAAAATGCAGCACATTATTGTTATCTTCGCTGCTTCTGTTGGCTGAAGTCGTAAATGATTTAAGCAAGGAAACTTTTCCTTAAGGATACCTATAAAAATTACGTTTCTATATTCATATTAATTTACATATGTATGTCTTAAAGTCTTACCAAAACAGTTTTCAATAATCCTCCTTGTTTTTTTATGCGCTCTATTAAAACGTTGTTCTTGTGGAGATGTATAGTTGTTGCGCAAAGGAGGAATTAGCCAATCGAGTAGAGGATAGGCACTGTCTCCTAATATCACAGCATCGAGAAGTGGACGAAATCCGTTTTCAAATCTGTGGAACAACCCAGAATTTCGCAAAACTCTCGCATCGTGTACACTCCCTGGCCAATTGCAGTTTATAGCATAGATTTGAAAAGTAGGTCCACAAACCATCATTGCATTTATTGCATGATTTCCGTGCCGATTGACAAATTGCTCCTCATTAACCGTAGGAGCATCTATGTTTATCATTGTTCCATCAATGCATCCTACGACTTGTGGGAATCCACCAATGTTGAAAAACTGTGTGGCTATATTATGCGTAAGTCCTGGCCAACGAATAGTTTCATTCATCAATTCGTTTATAACGGTATTTGCCACTCGATGGATAACTCTACACACAGTTGATTTATGAACTCCATGCATTTTACCAACTCCATGATATTGGCTACCATTACCTAACCAGTGCAAAGTAGTTAGTAATTGCTGTAGGGGGCTTAAGCAATTATTACGCTCACTTTTATATTGTAGGTGCGCTCCAATTTTTAATAAAATATTTTCAATTTGGCACCGAGATAGCCGAAAATTTTCTATGACACCTAGGTCTAAATTGTAGTTCAATCTTTCGATTGTAACACGCCTTGTGTGTGAACTTTCCTCTTCTAACAAATTTAATAGTTCGAATCGAAACATTTTTTATCAATATTTTACCGAAACACGTGTTAAAGAACCGACTATTTCATTCAGACTGAATAGTTGTTACTTTTCATTGATATGATGGGTGACATTTTTTTTAGCGAAACAATGCTAAAATTAGCATTTATAAAAATGATAAGTAATAAGTAACAATTGTTGATGCAACGAAATGCCAATTTATTTTGATAATTTGCATATATTCTCACTTATCTGCTAAGATCTTTTCGCTTAGCATTTTAAATTTTGGTGCAACGCTTATCGATGACTTTGAGTGATATAATACTTATCAATATTCAGGTGAGTAACTTTCACTTCTCAAATTGGTGAAACACATAACTTGCCCAATTTCAATAATTTGCTTAAATGCTAATGATAAGTCGTTGGTGCAATAGGGCCCTGCTATCCTAGTTTTTAACATATTCTTAGTTGTACCTATATACACCTTATTACAATCCTCATTGTCATTTCCATTACAAGGTATTTTATAATACCTTATCTAATTTATCTATTTTATCTTTTGTCTTACTAAAAAACATGTTTAATGTATGTGTGTTCTATAACCTACTGTATATTTTTCAGAATCACATATTCCTGATTTACCAATGCGTTCTGATAATCCAGATACATAAGTTAAACATTTGTATATTTTTGGTTCATTTATATTTCTATTAATGTTACTATTTCTTAATCCATATTGATATATTAATTTATTTATTAGCCAAGTTGGAAAACCATTATTCCTTAATATGTATTTAATTCTATTCTTATATTTCCTATGAAATCTACTATCACTAATTGTTAGAACCTTATCCACAAAATTCCTAGCTGAGTTATTATAAACTTTTTTATTATGCTTTGAATAATAATTAATAATTCTTCCTGAAGATGTTGGTTTCTGGTACTAATCTATTAATAAATTTCTATTCTTCCTAATTATTAAGGTATCTAAGTATGGAATCATAGAGTTAATTTCTTTTTCCATAGTAAATTGAATGATATTATTAAACTTATTTAGTGTTTTCAACATATTATCTATTCCACATTCTGAAATTATGCAAAATAAATATCGACATATTTAGTCATTATCCAGCTTCTCCTATAGTGGCTGATATTGTTATGGAGAGACTGCTTGACAATTGTATTGAGCGAGTGAACATTAAACCAAGTATAATGACTAAATATGTAGATGATTTATTTTGCATAATTTCAGAAAGACAAACACTCAAGGTATGTATTCGCAACTGCGGCATGCTTTGATCGTGTTTAACTAGGTACAGGGAAGGCATGTACATACATATGTCGATTTGCAATACATGTACATGTTTATGTACAAAAAGAAGAAAAACAATGTGGCAAGCTTTGGTTTAAGTCCGTTACACATATTGTGTGTACGTATAAAATTTATATTTAAAATTAATTTAAAATTCTAAAGCAACTGAACTGCGATTTACATACGTTGGAATGTCTGTTGTTCTCTTGTATATGACCATTTACAAGAACAAATCTTTTATGCGCCGCATAGCGAACGGCCCCCACAGTAAAAGTGGAAAAAAGTCAAAGGAGTTATGGCAGCTTAATGAAATTTTTGCCACATATCTCTCCTGGCCTACTATTTTCGAAAATGAATTAAAATTTTTAGAAATTCTTTTATTTTTCCGGTGTGGGGACAATATTAAATACCAGAAATTCCTCCATTTCAGTAATTATTATTTTTTTGAATTTTGATCTATCATTTCACTTACAAAATTTTATAGCGTGATAGTTTTTTTAAATAAAATATAACCAATCACTAACTGTTTAGGGTTGCCGTATACCTTTTTTTAATATAACGTTATTTTAAACTTTTTGCTTACAGTTTTGAAAATAACCATTGGTATTCAAATAACATTATATGAATAGGGTTGCCAAATTGACATCACTAAATATTTAAAAATTAAATTATTATTTAAGATGAAAAACATATTTATATAAATATTAATAATAAAGTAACAAACAAATACAAATAACACAACAATTTTAAACAATTTCTTAATCACTAAAATAAGTTTCTGAGTCTGAATCAGTGTAAAAGATTCATCTACTATTATGTAATTACTAATTTCTTGATTATAGAAGAAATACCTGCTTGTATTTATTGTATTTCTATTAGATGAAATTAATGGATCAGAAGAAATTAGGAGTTTATTCATTAAATCTTGATTACAATTTTCTCTGCTATTTTTTCGAGTGTGATCAAGTCTGTTCTTTCTAATTGTTTTGTGTAGAAATTCTAAAGCATCTTCAGAAAGCATTCCTAAAATAAACCAAGAAAATATTTCAAACAAAATGTTTATTTCATACAGTTGTTTAAATATTACCAATAGGCAAATCAAAATATTTTATAATTTCACAACCATGAATGAGAAGTTTATGCAACGTTGATGGCATGTAATGCCAATCATAGTTATTTAAATATGAGTATGTTTCTCGAGTTTCCTCCGTTAGCTGTTTAAAGTTCGATATACTTATAGGTTTTCCAGAGGATATTGTTTTTAAGATAAAATTAATATTAATAAATTTTTCACTAACTCCTGTAATTTCGGACGATTTTTTGAATTCGTTAAAAAATATTCAAGCTGTATTGCCATCATTACTGGTGCCAAAATTAGACTTCATCTTAAATTAATTTTTCGTTCTTTTATTGCACAGTGTTTTCTTATCATTCCTAACTTGCCAAGTCTTAAAAGGCAATCGATACGCATGGGTAACATGCACTCAAAGCATCTTAGCAAACAATTTAAAGGTAAAATTTCATGTATATAATGGTCTTCGTTGGGAGAATCAGTAATGCTAAGTTTGTTCATATCTTTAGGTTTAGCTTGTCATATAAAGCACTTCGACCCCAACTTTTTGACGGTTTTCGCTTAAGTCAGTATTTGTATTAATAAACAGTTAGTTTCACATGGTGTTCAAATACGTGAGAATAAGGTTTTATATGTATGTGTTAGAGTCATCTTACTCGGTATTCTTTGGTTTAAAACATCATACATTAGCTGTGTTCATTCACTAAAAATTTTTTACAAGTTTGTAACAATTCTTACCAGAAAGCGTTCATTAACTCAAAAAATTTGCAACGAGAGAGTGCAATAATTATTCAAGCAGCTGTTTTGCGTTTGTGTTTATAAAACAATATTCCAAAATTAAGTTGAAAATAAAAATATTTTGGAAAATTTAAGAAATTGTAAGTAAATGTAAACTTTTAAAACAATAAAAAGTATTAAAAAGATAACAAATTTATGTTTGTGTAACTTAGGAACTACAGATGCAAAATAAGATGTCTAATGGAATTGAACTAAACAACGCAGTATCTGGTACATCAGTGGCAAAGGATGTAACAGATCATCTGTTATTTTTAGTGTTATAAATATTATGAGTACCTAGCTACTCGGTAATTTACACTAAGCAGGCAAATAATGCAATTAGTTCAGATATATATTTGCAAATAAATTTAAATTAACACATAATTTATTAAATTACTTTTTCAACTCACATTTTCTTGCGCGTTAATGAAGTTTCTTATTAGTGTTTACATAAATAGTTTTTCATAAAATCACATTAAAAAATACTTAATATTATATAATTGTTATAACAATAACGATATAAGGTACCAAAATAATAATGCTAAATATAAATGACCATAAACATATTATTTTTATAATAATATACATTGAGTACTCATATATACCTATACATTACAACACTACTTTAACTTGCAAATTTTAGCTACTAAAGTGTTCATTTACTTTTTCACATCTTTGAGAGTAATTGTGGAAAATTTCTTGTTAGTCTCTCGTTGCTAATTTTTAGAAGTAAAAGTAAATGAACACATATACTATCAAACATTAAAAATATCAGCTGATAACTTTAATAAAATTCTAAAATATGGATGATTTTTAAAATCATTATATCTTAAAAGTTGGCATAGAAAACGCCTAAACCTTCTCATACATATTTTAGTATATAGATCAGAAAATAAGATTATTGATGATCGTTTTGTGATGTGCCTAGTTTTTCGGGTCCAACGAATCTGGCTACATTTTTTAAGTACATACTTTGGCTAAATTCTTTACAATTTTTCTTACAGTGTTGCTATAAAAATTTGAATTTTTGGATTTTTTCATAATAAAACATATATAATTGCAGGCATTTTTATTGAAAAATGAATTTTTTATATTAATTTTTCCTAACCCATTTTTTTCTACTTAAAAGTTATGAAAAAATTATGAAAATAGTTCGACTTTAAGGCCGTATATCTTTTTATATGTGTAACGCACGTGAAAAACCAAACCACCTCTGGAATCGTGGAAGTGTCCGCTTTCATCTCATAAGTATTTTGTTGATAAATTCAAAAGTTCTTTTTTATATATTTCCACTAGGCAGCTTACTGTGCGCCGGTTGATTTGTTTGTATGATCATGCCTAATGAAAATGAATAACAATAACTTATCAATATAATATATAGAAAGAACACGTACATACAAAAAAATAGATAATAGAATTAGATAAGTAAAATATATTTGATGTGCCCAAAAACAAACGTCTGTTAAATCGAGTTTAGAGAATCAAGAAAAATTCCTCTTGGTCTAGATCATGATCCATCTGCTTTTTCTGAGGTGAGAAATGGTCCTAAGGAATTAATTATTCTGCCTCGGAAAAGACGTTTCTTTATATCTCGTCTAGCCTTGGACTTTACTGTTGAAGATATGAATCATTATATAAAATGTAAACTAGGCCCTGCTATCGAATTATCTGCCACAAAATTAAAGTTCCTATTAATGTCTTTGGCAATGTTGTTGATCCACGTTTTTTAGGCTGCAAATAGTATGTATGCACATATATTTTTTCGCGAGGTTCTATTTAACGTGAATATTTCTTAAAAACTCAATGCAAAAAAAGCATTGCTCATTTGTCACGTATTAACTTTTCGGGTTCAAATAACTAACTAGATGCAAAGGTCATTTATCAGAATAGTTATGATTTTGTTTGCGATGTAATTACTTGCACGGAAAACTGGCTAAATATATAACATATATATCAAATATATAACATATGTATCATACAATCGCACTGGCCGAAGGCGTGGTGGAGTTCTGATTGCCGTTTCTTTCAGTTAGAATAACTTAAGATGGATTTATATCTTAAGTTATTATAACTAATGTTCCTAATAAATTTCTTGCTATCGCTGTCAAAATGAAAGATAAAAGAATTTATTTGAGTTGTTCCTATGTTGCTTCTGGACCTGATTCATTTGTTTATTCTAGACATATTTAAACCATTGAGTATCGTTGACTTAATACGAAAAAGCCCTAACTCATGTTTTTCATAGTTTACAGGAGAAAAAAACTAAATAAAAAAAGATGCAATATTGATACAAAATTTTTTAAACGCAATTTTTATTAAAAACACTTTGCAATTTTAGTGTTATATTAGTTTTATTAGTTTTTTTTAGTATTTATTTATTAATATGAGTAATGGCTTTTTGTTGTTGTATTTTCTGCAAAAAAATAAGAGTTGGAGCTTTTTTTTAACGAGAAGAAAAAGTAATTTAAAAGAAATTCATGCTTTAGACAAAGAATCAAGGAAATGAAAAAAAATTATAATCGTATTATATTGAAAAGTTATAAAATCTTCATAATATATTAAATATTATATGGTAAATTATCATAAAAGTGATGGCAGTCTTTCGGCACAACTTTTTTAAATCTTGCAAGTGATCCCACTTCTTCTTGGAGATTTCTAGTTTTGAAGTATAAAGGGGGCCAGGTTCTAATAGACATATTGACACAGAACAAATTACGTAGTAAAAAACTAAACAGATCTGTAGTTTTTCCGAACATATGTTACGTTTTCTGCACCGTAAATGATTGTAGTAGAATATCAAATATTTCGTTCAGCTTTGTACTAAACGTGCATTCAGTTTTGAATTATCTAAAGTTGAATTCAATTACAACGCTCATTCAATTTTAGAAAACTAATCGTGTGCTTAAATATAACCTACGCTAGTTCAATGTCTTTAATACTGAACGTGAGTTTCGATTTTTACCAGAAGCATTAGGTAAACTAAATAAAACAATTTTTATTATTTTAATTTCATTTATTAATATATTTTTAATATACTTTTGCATTTACAAATTTTGAAAACGAACATACATTCCATTATTTGCAAAAAAAAAATACTCATTGGCTTTGAAGAAGCTGACTCAATAACAATCACGTGAACTAAATTATCTTCAACTTTTAAAATTTCATAAACAAAAAAATGTTCGGTAAATTCGGCTTTTAACTGTGTACATGCTACAAGAACTTTCGAGATACAATTTATGAAAAACTTACATTTATATATTTCAATTTTGTCAACATTCTTAATACCTAGGGTACAGTTTATCTTATAAACTATATTTTTATATGTGATGCAATCAGTGCTTAATACATTTTTAAGATCGAGATCATATTGGTTGTGTCTGATATATTCGGCACTTATATCTCTTGATTTAAAAAGGCATTTGGTATACGGTTTTGGAATATTGGAAAATTTATATGAGCATTTTGTGGAAACAGTCTTTTCTATATTTTTCCGAAATGTAATACCATGAGCATAAATTTTGATTTCTTTGTGCTTAGACTTGAAGCGCAAAACCCACATATACTTCAAAGGCCCGCTTTTAAAAATCGCTCGTTTGTAATGAATCACAAAATGGTGTTTAGGTCATCATATAAATTTAGGTATAATGTGTGATGTTCAATAATAAGTTGATTTAGATTTTCTAAATTTCCATCAAAAAGTCTGTTATCTTGGAGAGAACTATCACTAGACTCCAATAACTATTATTTATTGGAACTAAATCTCCAACCATTATAGGAAGATACGTTACAAAACATAACATTTCACTTGCAGTCATCTTGAAACGCCCATTTTTCAAATTGTGCATTGTTGTATCTGGGGATCTATTAGCTATTTGATATTCACCATACGGAAAAAGACGTTTTCTGCTGTTTAAAGTGCGCAATGTGAAAGTATTTTCACTAATTAAGGACGATAAGACACGGGAAAGGTCATAAGCACATACCCCTTCAAAAATATCATGCATTATGTCGAATGACATATTTTAAACTAAGTGAAAAGATGATAACTCATTAAAAGAGTTTTTGCTTCACAAAGGTAAACAAAATTATTTTGCGGCAAGGGCTTTTTTCGAGTTTGCAAAAATGACTTCGAGAAGCCACATTACTTTAAATATTAAACAAAAATTAAATTTAATTGATGATTCAAAAAAATACAAAAGTGGACTTTGCGAAAAATATAATTGATTTACTGAGATGGATAAGAATTTATTTTGTAGAATTTTGAAATTTTGTATAGATGATAATAGATATTTTATATATGATGAGAAATGTTATTTTCAACAAAAAGGATTACCTATGGGTTCTCCAGCATCACCAGTTGTAGCAGACATTGTTATGGAGGAGTTGTTAAATACATGTATTAACAATCTTAATATTAAACCAAAATTTATTACAAAATACATAGATGATTTGTTCTATATTATATCTGAGAATGGAATTGAGGATATGCTAGATATATTAAATAGTTTTAATAGTAATATTAAATTTACATTTGAAAGAGAATATAATTTAGAGTTGCCTTATTTAGATACATTAGTTTTGAGAAGAGATAACACTATAGTAATGGATTGGTATCAAAAGCCAACAGCTTCAAGTAGGATAATTAATTATTACTCTAAACATAGTAAGAGAATTATATTAAACACAGCAAAAAACTTGATAGAGAAAGTCTTAACAATTAGTGATAACATATTTCATATAAAAAATAAGAAGAAAATTAGAGACATTCTTATTGAGAGTGATTTTCCAGAAAAGTTAGTTTATAGCTTAATAAATCAGTATAAGAAAAATATAACAAATAATACAAATAATAACACAGAACCAAAATTATATAAATCCTTAATTTATATACCAGAAATGTCAGAGAGACTAGAGAAATCAAAAATATTTGATACTCAAAAATATAAAATGGCTTTTAGAACATATTGCACAAACAATAAACTGTTCAGTAAAATGAAAGATAGAGTAGAAAAATGGGATAGATCAAATGTAGTTTATAAAATACCATGCAAAGGAAATGGATCTGTCAATTGTAAGGAGGTATACATAGGTACAACAAAAAATAAATTTAAAACCAGAATAGCAGGACATAAGAGTAATCAAAAGTATAGACACATTAATTCTGAAAAAACTGCATTATCATCTCATTGTTTTAAATTTAATCACTATCCAGACTTTGAAAATGCATCAGTTTTAAGAACAGAAAACAATTATAAACGAAGACTTCTGTTAGAAATGTTAGAAATTATTAATGTACCTGTTAGAGAAAGAATGAACTTTAAAATAGATACTGATAATTTAGCTCAGAATTATAGATATTTAATTCATAGAAATTAAGTTATTAGAATTAATTGTATATGTTATTTTATTCACACAATACATATATAGTATTTTTACATATGCACGCATGTTTACAATTAAAAATTAATAATGATTATTATGTTAAATTATTGCCCTGTATGCATGTGCTAAGATACTATATATTAAGATCATATTGATCATAGTTAATCTTGTATTAAGTTAAAAAATTTTCTATATTAATATCAATTAAAAAACATTAAAAGAATTGTTTGTTAACACATACACATAGTTTTAACTACATTATTATATATAAATAATATTTATGAATTTTGTAGTTAGTATGTTTTAATATTTAAAATTAACTAATTTCTACTTTTTATACATTTTAGAGTTAGTATTTTTAATATATAAAAATTTTTGATTTATGTTGTTAAAAAATTTGTATGTATTTATATAATTGAAAAGAAATTTTTTTTTTGACAATATAAAATAATTTCCTGAAGAAGCTAACCGAAGGCTAGCGAAATATCGAAATAAATATATATATTAATATTGAATAACCCAAAAACTTAAACAAATCTATTGATTAATAAACGAAAAAAGGTTAAAAACTTAGATACAATAATTGTACAATGAACGTACATATCTTATTTTTATTTTGTTTTAATAAAGCTAAAACATTTTTTAACTTAATAAATAAAGAAATGAGTTTTATTTCTATCTACAGATGGGTGTTTCGCTTTATTGCACATATTGCTGAATTAAGCGATTTTCGATTTAATTGCGTCGGCGCATAGTGAACGGTCCCCATAGTAAAAGTGGAAAAAATCTAAAGAGTTAGGTAGCTTAATGAAATTTTTGGCACACTATTTGGCCTACTATTTGTGAAAATTAATAAAAACTTTCAGAAATCCTTTTATTTTTCCGGTGCGGGGACAATGAAATACCACAAATTCCCCCATTTCAGTAATTATTTTTTTGAATTTTATTCTGTCATTTCACATACCAAATTATATAGCGTGATAGTTTTCTTATGAAATAGAACCAATCACTAATTATTAAGGCTTGCCGCATACGTTTTTTAATATAACATTATTTTAATAATGTGGTCTAATATATATTAAGCTTAGGTCTCTTTATTTTTATTATATTATAAAATAGTTTTTCAATATTTCGTGACTTCTTCAGGAAATTTATTTTTTAATGTTATGTGAAAAAATAATTTTTGTTTATAAAACAACAATATGAAAATTATTTGTCAACAAAATACAAAAAGATTCAAACAAAATTTTTATAAATTTAAAATATGGGAACAATAATATACAATTTAAATCTATACATGCATATATTAAAAAAGTGAACATTTCTAAAATGAATTTCCAATCCTACTTATATATACATAGATATCTTAAAACCAAATTCAAGAAGTTTATAAACAAATTTATATAAATTTAAAAGACATATTATAACAAAATATTTAACATGTATATATAAAACAAAAATATTTTTCTTTAAACATTTCATAATTTTACACATGTATATATACATACCTATTCATACATACAAATGTTTTTTATAAACATATACATTTAACATATGTGTATATACACATATGTATATATCAATTTATACACATATTATTCAACAAATTTTAGAAAATTTTTAAACAATTTTAATTAGAGTTTTAAATTTAAATGTACATATGTATAGGTTTAAATATTTTGTTATTGTTCACGTATATTTAGTTCAATTAAAATTGTTTAAAAATTTTCTAAAATTTGTTGAATAATATGTGTATATATTGATATATACATATGTGTATATACATGTTAATTGGATATGTTTATATAAAACATATGTATGAATGAATAGGTATGTATATATACATGTGGAATATAATGAAATGCTTAAAGAAAAATATTTTTGTTTTATATATACATGTTAAATTTTTTGTTATAATATGTCTTTTAAATTTATATAAATTTGTTTATAAACTTCTTGAATTTGGTTTTAAGATATCTATGTATATATAAGTAGGATTGGAAATTCATTTTAGAAATGTTCACTTTTTTAATACATATATGCATGTATAGATTTAAATTGTATATTATTGTTCCTATATTTCAAATTTATAAAAATTTTGTTTGAATCTTTTTGTATTTTGTTGACAAATAATTTTCATATTGTTGTTTTATAAACAAAAATTATTTTTTCACATCACATTAAAAAATAAATTTCCTGAAGAAGCCACACAAAGGAGTGACGAAATATTGAAAACAATTTTATAATATAATAAAAATAAAGAGACCTTAAGCTTAATATATATTAGACCACATTATTAATCACAAGGAGTTAAAAAAACTATTTAAGATAAAAAAACATATTTATATCAAGATTAATAATAAAGTAACAAACAAATTCAAATAACACAACAATTGTAAGCAATTTCTTAATCACTAAAATAAGTTTCTGAGTCTGAATCAGTGTAAAAGATTCATCTACTATTATGTAATTACTAATTTCTTGATTATAGTAGAAATACCTGCTTGTATTTATTGTATTTCTATTAGATGAAATTAATGGATCAGAAGAAATTAGGAGTTTATTCATTAAATCTTGATTACAATTTTCTCTGCTATTTTTTCGAGTGTGATGAAGTCTGTTCTTTCTAATTGTTTTGTGTAGACATTCTAAAGCATCTTCAGAAAGCATTCCTAAAATAAACCAAGAAAATATTTGAAGCACAATATTTATTTCATACAGGTACTTAAAAATTACCAATACGTGAATCAAAATATTTTATAATTTCACAACCATGAATGAGATGTTTATGCAACGCTGATGGCATATAACACCAACCATAGCTATTTAAATATATTTCTCCAGTTTCCTCCGTTAGTTAGATATATTTATAGGTTTTCCAGACCATACTGTTTTTAAGATTGTATTCAAATTATATATCGATTTTTCATTAACTCCTGTAATCTCGGACGATTTTTTGAATTCGTTAAAAAAATTTGGAGCTGTATTGCCATCATAACTAGTGCCAAAATTAGACTTCATTTTATTAAGTGTTAATCCCGTCTCAGATCGAAATTTATCTTACATTCGTTTTTTTCTTTTATTATACAGTGTTTTCTTATAATTCCTAACTTTCCAAGTCTTGAAAGGCAATCAATACGCAGTGTGTAACATGCTCTCAAAGCATCTAAGCAAATATTGTAAAGGTGAAATTCCATTTCTATAATGGTCTTCGTTGGGAGAATAAATAATGCTAAGTTTGTTCATATCTTTAGGTTTAGCTTGTCATATAAAGCACTTCGATCCAGACTTTTTGACGGTTCTCGCTTAAGTACGTATTTATATCAATAAAGAGTGGGTTTCACATGGTATCCAAATATGTGAGAATAAATTTTATATGTGTTACTTGGTATTCTTTGGTTTAAAGCATCATACATTATCAAACATTAAAAATATCAGGTGATAATTTTAACAAATATATAAAATATGGATGATTTTTAAAATCATTATATTTTGAAAGTTGGCATAGAAAACACCTATACCATCTTTTAGTATATATTTCAGAAAAAAAGATTATTGATTCATAAAAGTCGTTTTGTGATGTGCGGGTCCAATGAAGCTGACTATTTTTTTTTGTTTAAGTACATATTTTGGATAGTTTCTTCACATTTTTTTTTACAGTGTTGCTATAAATATTTGAATTTTAGGACTTTTTGTTGTTTGTGCTACATTCCTGAATAAAACAAATACAATTGCAAGCATTTTTATTGAAAAATGAATTTATTATATGCATTTTTCCAAACCCATTTTTGGTTACTTAAAAGTTATGAAAATAGTTCGACTTTAAGGGCGTATAACTTTTTATATGTGTAACGCACATGAAAAACCAAACCACCTCTGGAATCGTGGGAGTGTCAGCTTTCATCTCATACGTATTTTATTGATAAATTCGAAATTTTATTTTTATTTTTTTTCCATTACACACCTTACTGTGTGGCGATTCAATTAACCGAGTACTGCTTAATTGATTTCCCGTTTAATTGCGTCAAAAGTCGTGCATTTTTAGAAACTCAATTAAGCGGAAATAACTGTATTGTGGAAGTGTTGGAAAACTATAATGGCAGTGCATATGGAATGAGTGTGTTCCTAACGCAATATTTACTTGGAAATCATCAAAGTGCAAGTTATAAATAAACACTAAGTCATCAGAATATTTTTTCATGACTTCACCATATATAACATTGCATATAAGTTTATTCCCTTTCAAAATATTAAGGTTATCTTCCATGCTCTCGAGGACACTTGGTAGCTCAAAAAATTTTTTAATTTGATATTCTAAAGGCATGATTACCAAAGACATAATTTTTGGTCCTAAGGTTGGATTGCCTTTTAAAAAAATCTCACCAATCTCATTATTTATGTCAACTGTATCAGGTTCCTTAAATAAATCCAAACTTTTCAAAGATTTTGTGAATTTAAATTCACATATATAGTTATTGAATGGAAATTTGAGCAAATTTGTTAACTCAAGGGTTAAAACATTATTTTTATGCAAACCATCAAAAGTACTTTGCCATATTTCTTGAAATTTATATAATATATTTGGGCATCTTTCCACGAGAATTAATTTTTTGAGTATATGCTTGAAGCAAAGTCTAACATATTTACCTCCAAACTTTTGACTAAATTAATATTTTGTTCTTTGCTGCCATCAGCAAGACACTCATTCGGATCTTTTCTGGTATTGCTTGAATCTGTTTTTATGCAGTTTGGTTCTTCTACATCAATAGGATGTGAAGTTTTAAGCATTTTTGGTGGGGGATCTTTTTGATGCTGTAGCAAATGGCGTTTTAAGGAAGAAAATCTAGAAAAACTTGCCTTACAACTATTTACAGTACAGGTTTTGGAATCAGAATTAGTTAAAAAATGAAACATTTTGAGGTGACGTAGATATATCTGCGTTCCGTTTTCACGGTTTTGAACTTTTGTCTAAAGGAGCGTAATAAAATTTCATGTAAATATTCAGCTTAAGTTTTCTGAATACTGCGTTTAGCCAATTTAGCTTTTTCTGTGTAGAAGCTCGTATTCTGCAGTAATGCGATTCCATCTTTGGTAACTCATCCAGCCATTTTTATAGAAACGCACGTCTTTCCTTATTGCGATTATTAGTTTCTTTTCTTGATTCTATGACAGCGCTTGAGTATTTTTCGGGACTGAGTACTGTGCCATGTTTTCCCCTAGAGTTAATCCAATTTCGAACAGTTTTTTCTTTTAATCTTAATGTTGAAAGAAACATCTGGCGGCACACACGCATTCGGTTTAAATTTTGTATTAAAAAATATGCCTTAGACTGAACTCGTGTTGAATTTTCACAAAATATTTGTTTTTCTCTTCTAAGGACACTAGATGCTTCTCATTCCATAACATCTCCTAAAATATAGTAAATATTTTTTTTCGCGTTGGCTCACTGAGCACTTTTTTTGCAATAGTTTGATTTGCAGGCCTCACCTTGTTGTCTTGGGGGCTTTAGGCTAACACTATTGTCTGATAATCCAGAATATTCTTCACCTTTCATTCTTTTCATTTGATTAATGTTTCGCTTCCATTCTAATTGCTTCGGAATAATTCTTCTAATCCGTTCAGTATTTTTATTTGTTTTCTGCATCAGTCTCAGTATTTTATTTCAAAAAATCCATAGTTTATCAGTTTTTAATATATTTTATTTTGCACAATTTTACCCTAAAATATAGACATTTATAACGGCATTTAATTAAAACTCACTACCACACATAAATGCTTTATGCACAATCAAAGTAAATAAATAAAACGAGAGAAGTACATCGCGCAAAGCAAATACTAAAAAACAACAAAGATTATAAAAATTGATGCTTAGTAGCTATTTTCTCAGCAAAAATGAGTTAGGGCTTTTTTCTTTTTAGAGATAAGTTAGGGCTTTTCTTTTTTTAGGCTATAACTTCAGTATTTTTTTTCCGAATTCATTTGATTTTTTTGGAAGGGGTGTATCTAGTAATGGTCTATCGAAATATGTAAAAATATCGATTTCGAAAAATTTGTGGCCTTTTCGTATTGAGTTAACGGTATGTAGCTTTCACTTGTTGACACAAATGACTCGATTTTCATAGTTGGAAGCATACAGCTGATACGCCGTACACATTTCCGGTGAAAAATCAAAACTGTGATGATTAGTTTGGAAGAATACTTGATTTAGTGTTATTTAAAAGTGTTGATGGTTGCAATATTATTCGTTCCAAACCTGTTTCTATGGCTGAGGATCGATATCATCCCACCATCGATATTAGTTGTATTAACGAATAGTGCCGTATTTTTTTAAATTTGTGTTTCTAAGAAAGATATTCGTGAACATGTTGGACCCCCAAGGAATTCCAAGCAGCTGTGACGTCTGAAATATATTAAAAACAGAAAATATAAAAACAAGAATCTGGCTCACTTGTGGACTATGGAAAGTATTCTATTAGTTGTTCGGAATATAATACTTAATAGATATGCTTGAGTTTTGAGTTTTTTTTTATTATTATTAATACTAGATATTTCGCTAACCATCTTTTAGGTTCTTCAGAAATTATTTGAACATATAGCATAAATTTTAATATTAAAAATACTAACTCTAAAATGTACAAATAATATAAATTATTTAATTCTAATTATTAAAACACACGAACTCTAAAATGTATAAATGTTATAAATTTTAATTATATATAATTATGTAATGAAAACGGTGTGTATTCTAACCACAATTCTTTTAATGTTAAGTAATTGCTATTACAGTTTAATCTAAACAACAATTATGAACAGTTTTTTTATAAAGAATAACATTATAAATTTTATTGTATATTATCTTAACATATGCATATATGTAGCGCAAACAAGTTAACAATTTAATTTCGATGTAATCGAAAAAAAAAATGTATTCGAAAATATAGAAACATTAATTCAGAAAAATCTGCATTATCACCTCATTGTTTTAAATTTAATCACTATCCTGACTTTGAAAATGCATCAGTTTTAAGAACAGAAAACAATTATAAACGAAGACTTGTGTTGGAACTGATAGAAATTATTAATATAACTGTTTGAGAAAGAATGAATTTTAAGATTTATACCGACAATTTAGCCTAGAACTATAGATATTTAATTCATAGAAATTAAGTTATTAGAATTATTTGGTTATGTTAAATTATATGCACATTATATAACATATTTTGACACGTGCATGCATTTATAAATTTAAAATCGATAATAATGATTATTAAGTTAAATTGCTTGCGCTGTATGCATCTGTTAATATAAGTTACAATAAATTTTATTAAAAAAAACTCTTTATAATTGTTATCTACATTAATAATATCAATTACGCAACATTAAAAGAATTGCGGTTAGCACACACACTGCTTTCATTACATTATTTTTATTAAAATTTATAGCATTTATACATTTTAGAATTAGTATGTTTTAAGAATTAAAATTAGCTAATTTATACATTTTAGAGTTAGCATTGTTTAATATTTAAAATTTAGGATTTACTAGGTGCGTCCCACGGTCTACATCCCGTGGGAATACCGGATTAAAAGTAGGCTATGTGTTGAGATATATATTATCTCTAGCTGGATATATGTGTATAGCTATTAATAATCACGATTTCATATTCACATTTAAATATAACTTGCATAAAAGAATAAAACTGCGTTATCAGAGGATATATTGCAAAAATTGATACCTACTAACGGCAAATATTATATTCACAAATTTTACAAAAGAAAAAAAAAATACAACCTAACCAAAAAAAAAAAAAAATCATTTCAATAGGCAAATTAAAAAAAATAAATATTTTTTTTCTTCTTACTTGACACTTATCGTTATATTTTGGACAATTTACACAAGATTTTTATAAATTATAGCCTATGTGTTATTCTGATGTATAAGCTAAATTATTGTAAAGTTTCATTAAAACCCATTCAGTAGAGTATCAAGAGTAAAGAGTAAAAAACATCCACACACCCACACTCACAAACATTCGGCTTAAATAGGATGTTAAAAAAAATGTTTGTACAAATATAATTCAAAAGAAAATATTTGACAAAATCAAATAATATCCTGAAGAAGCTAACCGATGGTTAGCGAAATATCTAATACTAAATATAAATAAAAAGACCTCAAAACTCAAACATATCTATTAATTTTAATATTAATCAAGCTTATGGTCGTTTTTTATCAAATTATATTTGGTCTAATAAAAATATAAAAATATAAAAAAAAAAAATATAATAGCAATATATATATGCAACAAAGGGGTCTTCCTATGGGATCACCAGCATCTCCAATAATAGCAGATATAGTAATGGAGGAATTATTAGACAAATCAATTCAAAAACTTAATATAAAACCTAAAATAGTGACAAAATATGTAGATGATTTATTTTGCATTATTCATACATCGGAGATAGATAATATGTTATCAGCATTGAATAATTTTAATACGAACATTAAATTTACTGCTGAAAAGGAAAAGGACTTGAGACTTCCTTATTTAGATACTTTAGTTATTAGAAGAGGTAATAGATTAATAATAGATTGGTTCCAGAAACCTACTGCTTCGGGAAGAATGATTAATTACTATTCAAAACATAGTAGACACATTATTATAAACACAGCTAAAAATTTTATAGAAAGGGGTTCTAAATATAAGTGACAAACAATTTCACTATAACAATAAAAGGAAGGTTATAAATATATTAGAAAATAACAATTTTCCTAATCATATTATAAATAAATTAATAACACAATATAGAAATAGAAGAACAGAAAATACTAATATTAATACAGAACAAAAATTATTTAAATCTTTAACATACATACCTGGAATATCAGAAAGGTTGACAAAATCTAAGATTTACGATACAGGTAAATATAGAATAGCTCATAGAACGCACAATACATTAAACAGACTATTTAGTAAAAATAAAGATAAAATTGAAAAATGGGATAGATCAAATTTAGTATATAAAATACCATGCAAGGGTAATGATATAGAGAATTGTAATAAAGTGTACATAGGTACGACCAAGAATAAATTAAAGACTAGGATAGCAGGTCACAAATCAGAAAAAAATATAGGGCTATAAATTCACAGAAAACAGCTTTATCTTCCCATTGTTCTAGGGCATATCATTTTCCAGATTTTGAAAATGTTTCAATATTATATACAGAAAATAACTACAAACGTCGATTAATGTTAGAAATGTTAGAAATAATAAACATACCTTCATCACACAGAATAAATTTTAAAATAGATACAGAAAAATTAGCACAGAATTATAGACATTTAGTTAGTAAGAATTGCAGATTTAAATAATATAATTGTTAATATTAACTATTATTTGCTAGGGATAATTTATTGTATTATTGTTATTATATATTAATTTATACTAATTGTTAAAATTATTGCCTATGTGTATATAGGTGTATATACATGTATATGTGTGTGGATATATATGTAGTTATATGTGTACATGTATTTGTATGTGTGTGTATATGTATGTATATGTATCTATGTATGTATGTATGTATGTATGTATATATGTGTGTATATATGTATGTATGTGTATATGTATGTATTTATGTATGTATGTATGTATGTATATGTATGTATGTGTATATATGTATATGTATGTATGTATGTATATATATATATGTATGTATGTATGTATATATGTATGTGTATATGTATATATGCGTATGTATATATGTATATGTGTATATGTATGTATATATATGTATGTATATATGTGTATGTATGTACACATTAAATATAGTAAAGGCAAGAGCCTTTACTATATTTTCATTCTTAAATTCAAAAATATTTGTATTTTTCCCCCAGTCTGTATAAATACAAGACAAGAGCTCGCTTGAACTTGATGTCCATTTTCTCAAATTAAATTTTTCTGCTTTCAATAACTCACACAGTTGTGTATGGAGATCTAAAGCTTCTTCAAAGCTGTCGGCTCCAGAGATTACGGTATCTACATAAGTGTCAGTTTTCAAGACATGACTGGCTAACGGGAAATTTTAATTTCATCTGCAGATAGCTGTTGTAAAATTTTAGTAGCCAGAAACGATGCTGGACTTGCACCATTGGTGACAGTACCTAATTTATATATTAGTCTTTGATTTCTTTCATGATCTCTCTATAAAATTTGTTGATAAGTTTTTTGTTTTTCGGCAACTAAGATTTGTCGAAAAATCTCTAAATCTGCCTTAAAACCTACTTTAAAGGTCATTTTGAAATGCTGCACCACATGTCACCTCTTCATTTAAGGATGACTGAGTACCTCGCTTATAACTACCATAAAATACTACTCGTAATTTAGTTGGAGAGCTTTTTTCTTTTAAGACTACATGATGAGGTGGAGAAACCTGGATAAATAACAACATTTTTTATATGTCCCAGAGTTTCATACTCATTAATAGTCTCTGTAAAGTTTTCCAAAGGTTAGCTTGGTGACATATTTTACCTCAACATATTTGAACCTAGAAAGTGCGCTATAGTCTGTATGAACAAAATCGGGTAGAGCTTTGCCTCTAATGGTGTTTTATTTTCTACAAAAATATACTACATTTCCATGTAAAAGGAGTAATTTCATGTTCGCTTCTTAAAAATGTTTTGCTCTATGAAAGGGTAGTGTGTTTGATTCAAAAAACATCTCCCTCAATAATGGTGAAAGGCATTGCACTTTATGCCCCATACAAATCGACAGTGTTGATAGTGCCCTGAAAAGTAACTGACTTTTGTTTATTAATAGTGTTACCAGAAGAATTTGGAAAGAAATCGCCTAGAATTACTAAGTAAAAAGTTACATTTTCAAAGTTAATATCTTTACTGTTTTATATAACAACTGTGAGAAAACATTACAATAAGTGATATTAAATCTTACAGGATTTGGAATTTTGAAAATGCGCTCAAAAAAGTCTTTATATAAAAAAATCGTTAAAGCTTCGGGTCGATAAACTGGCAGTCTGGCAACCAATTTTTATTATTTGTATAGTTTATGAAAACAAATAAAAGAAAATTTTTAGCAATTCTAAACCGTTTAATAAAAGTTAAAATATTAGTATTGTCGCATCAATTATATGTGCAGAAATAGCAATTAGTCAATTGCTAGATTTATCCTCCTCTTCTGATGAGGATGAAATTTATATTTATTGACATTTCTCTACAAATTGTGTTTTGTTCTAGTGAAATAACAAATTGCATTATTACAGGGTTGGCAAGATATTTTATGCATGCACTTTTAACAAGGTGACATTTTTTGTGTAGAAAAGAAAACATCATAAGTATAGATTTAAAGGGCAATGAAGCGGTATACCGACCACTTACATCTCTAGTGCTGGTATTTTTGAAGTGCTCCTCACAATTCACCTTCTTCGGTTGAATCTCGTTTTGCTATGAACTCTTCTTGCTAGCATAAATCACTCAGCTGCTGATCCAGCGAACAAACGTCAACGTTTACATTATTATTGTATTAAATAGTATTAGTAGGGCCTGCCAGTATCCAACCGAAGTATGTAAGTTGCAAAAATATACTCTTGTCGAATTTTTATTGTTGAGGTAAAATAATATTTGCATAAATATCACCACCAAGTAACAAGTCCATCTCACCAGCTTTCAGTCAAAACAAAATTTTGTAGTGTTTTTGCCAATAGGTATCGAGTGACATGAAATGATTTGTGGCAAAGCAAATGCCTTACAATCCAGTTTAAAATCAGTTAGAAAAAAGGGGAAAATTGAGCATATTTCCAAGCTACATATGATTGATTTTCACCAAGACCACTAATTTGAGTATATATTTTTTTCATTAACAATTTGAGTAAGTGAGCACATTAATCAAGAATAGTCCGAAGCTTAAATTATTCTGTGGTGTTTTAAGAACAACTTGAATAATGACTAGAAGAACTTGTGGCGTAGTTTGTTCATTGATTATACCGCAGTTTCTGTTTCATCAGAATCAGAAATTGGAGAACTAAACGATATTTCAGATTGAGTAATCAGTGTATTTGCAATTTCGGTTTCGGAATTATTATTTGCGAACATAGCCTGTTTAAGTTGCCATATTTGGCAACGTGACGCTAACTGCCAAGAGTAACTAAGATGAACTACAGTCAACCAATTACGGCATATTTTTTTGTCATTCATAAACTTAAATCTGGAGTCAGCTGTCATAGCTGCAAATTTAAAACATTCAACGAAAAATTGACGCTTTTCACAGCATGGGCAACTACTATACTTATCGTGCGTGATAAGATGTACATTACGACGAAAACTATTTAATTTTATTTAATGAAAACTTCTTGAATAAGACGCTGCATGCCTATGTTGAGGTATTTTATCGATTGCTTCTAATGTTCGAAAAGTGGTTTCTAGACAGTTATATATTTCACTAATGGGAGAAATTTCTGTAAAACCTCAAAGTGACTACTTCCACTCCTTTCGGGTTTTCTTATCAATTTTAGTGACAGTTAGGGGGGCTCGCTAGTATGTAGCGAGCCCCCTGCACACTTCGTAGTGCAAAACAGAAAATATATGTAAAAATTAATTCGAATGCATTTAAATCAGTGATAAACTGCTTTTATTGTAATGCTCTGTGGTAAACAACATTTGTTTCGGTGTAAATATACAAAACCGATGGCTTGCCAAAGCGCGAACAGCTTACACACAACTGTCCATGTGAGAAAACTGGATACCCTAAATTCTCAAGGCGAACAGGAAACTTAAGTCGTTTAAATTCAAATGGTATATTAGAAGGAATCATTGGGATGCGTGGAATGAATACATCTTCGCCTTTGAATTTTCCAGTTAAAGTAGTAGCTTCAATTATATAAGCCATCAACTTTTTAATAGCAAGTCTTGTACCATTACACAAACGGAGTTGATTGATATTGCAAAGCATAATAATAGGGCCTTCAACTTTCAATTGGAGATTTTGCAGAGGCAATACTGGCAAGTCCAACGAAAAAAAATTCTGTTGGATAATTCACAACATCTTCATTGGTAACAGTATAGACAGACTGGCACAACACCACTTCGCCATGAATCTTTGATTGTATAGCCAGTTTAATTCAGTAACATTTTTGTTCTTTGCCGCTAAAATCGCTCTGGCACTCAACCATGCATGGCATGTATATTGTTGTGCTATGTTAGTGAAACACATTCAATCAATTCCTTTTTTGACTGTACGAAATGCAAAAATCATTTGACAATGTTATCAATCCAGTGTCATCAACAGGCATTGCACCATTCCCAATTTTCAGCTATTGCTTAGAGAACTTATCAGCAGATGGATCATTCCATATATATATAAAGACTTTAAGCAAGCGTTAATTTCATCGGCAGCTGTCGATCTAGAAATGACGGGCAATGTTTGTCTAAAATCGCCTGACAATAAAATCAACGCACCACCAAACAACTCTGAGTTATCCCGGAGATCTTTCATTGATCTTTCCAAAGCTTCAACAGATTTTTTATTCGCGTACTCATGCATATGACGTGGGCTGTGCATAATGTTTTTAAATATTTAAGTTTTTAGTGATGTATTTATATACAATTTATTTCATAGATCCCGAAAGTTGTGATTTAGAATAGCTAAGTTAATTTATTAACATAATTCTCAGATGGCTTATAAGTCTTCTAATAAGTTAAGAAGTATGAAACTTTTCAAAACTGTGGTTAAAGTCTACTGACGATTTGGTAAAAAGCGCCAATGAAACGCATATAGACATTGCTTAACCACCCAACAAATAAATTTCATATTATACATATATATATATATATATATATATATATATATATGTTATCTCGGAGATCTTTCATTGATCTTTCCAAAGCTTCAACAGATTTCTTATTCGCGTACTCATGCATATGACGTGGGCTGTGCATAATGTTTTTAAATATTTAAGTTTTTAGTGATGTATTTATATGTAATTTATCTCATAGATCCCCGAAGTTGTGATTTAGAATAACTAACTATATAAATTGAATTCATGGTTTGATTAAAATTGAATTGTAATGAATTTAAAAACGAATTGTATTTCAGTTTTTCAAAATAATAACTCAAATATTTCGAAGTGATTGCAGTGTTCACTAAGATGGCTATAACTCATGAACCAACACAAATAAAAACCGTATATACATAAAAATCTTGGCATTGACGTCACCTTTCATATAAACTTTTCAGAAACAAAATCGGTTCAGGCATTCCGGAGAACATCAATTACTAACACAATGCAACTTATTTTTATATATATATAGATGTAAGTAAGTATAGCATCCAATTCCATGGTACGAATGCCTAAAGTATTAAATAATGCAACTCAATTACAAGTGGTATATAAAATGAATTGAATGCTTTCAGCTGAACCATTACATGGTGGTATCAAGAACAGCTTTTCAAAAACTATATCTATAATCTCTCTTTTATTGTGGTAACGGTTGTTTAGGGCAGTCCATGCTAAAATATAACTGTCCTGAGAAGGTGGATATTCATTAACCATATCCAAAGGAGTGCTTGTTAATGATCCTTCTAAAAAATAATATTTCTGAAATAATAACTTCTAAATATTGGTATATAGATTTCGTTAATCGGGATTCAGCGTGCATTGTTGTTTCATTTTGATTACGAAGAGGAGCAGAAAATGTGAAGTGAAAAGAAATTAGTTCTAAGGTAGGTGTTGCATCAAGACAACGCAAAATCTTGAAATTCGTAAAAGATTTCTTTAAGGTATTGTCTCGTACAATACCCCATAATTGCTCATGCTTTTGCTTAAATTGCAGAGTAATTAATTTAAATAATTATTCATATTAATTATTTCATTAGTTATTGGTTTGATTTCTTGTACTGTTTTATGCTCATTTGCCCCACTGTAATCTTGTGTAAATTTTGCTACATCCAACCCACTGTAAATTGTTTTCCTAAATAACGGCGCATCTTAAATATTAAAAATTCAGTTTAAGTAATTTGTTGTTGGCAAAAAGAATGCAATGCAGTTTTATTTTTTGTTGTCGATTAACTCAACTTCATGCATGTGCATGTACATACCTATGTTTGTGCAGACATACATATGTAGGTACGTACATATGTATGTATGTATGAACATACGTATTAATTGTACTAAAGAGAATTAAATTAACAACAACAACAGTGGTGGCCTGTAAATAACATTTTTGTATTAGGTTTAAGATTATTAATTTTGAAATAAAGAAGTTTATCGAATTGTTACACTCAACGTTAAAGCATCGGCTTTTACTTCTTGTTCGAAGTCACGGTCACAATCTTTGTTTGATATCACTGCCCAAAGAACAATTCAGCAGCCTATAGATAACAATCTGAAGAATCAAATTGCCCTATAACGCTGCCGGTGAAGAAAATACTCTTCCTCGAACATTCTTCAAAAACAATTTGAGCATAACCGCGAGTTTTCTCTGTTTTAGTTTCATAACTAAATGTTTCAAAAAGTTATTTTGTTCTTCAAAATTTAAATGTTTCAATAAGTTATTTTGTTCTTCAATAATTGCATAAATATCCGCCATTGGAATTCATTAATTTTATTTATTACATACAGTTTCAAGTTGAAGTCACCAGTTCTCTTGGCGGAACCGCTAGTTTATGTCAGCCAAAAATAATACCCAAGTGAAGCTTCCAAAAAGCCTATGTATTAATATCCACTGAAGACTAGTAAAGCTCAGATTTAAAGGAATCAAGTCCCGCATAATATTAGTATCCAGCACGAACAATAAGTTTTCACCACAATTGTAGTAATCCTTAAAAAGACAAAATTTCAGGCAACTTTATTCGCTGAGATATATTTAAGGAACGATTTTACAAAAAGAGCTTCCGGGCTTGAGTTAATGACTTGGTTAGTTAATTAAATAAAGGCGCAATCTCTCTTATAATTTTTAGTCACAATTTATTCATGTAATGTTCAAAGTATAATAATTCAAAAACGCAATCAATCATTAAGTAATAGCCTCTCTGAATAATGTTACATATATGTATATATATATATATATATATATATATATATATATATATGTAGGTAAATAAGTGCATATAATAAACCGCTATCGGTTTTACTGTAGTGAAATAATTCAATTACATATTTAAAAAAATTGAGTAAAGCTTACAAATATAGCATAAAAGATATTAAGTAAAGTACTCACAACAAGGGTTAAATGGACGATCAAAGTTAATATAATGTAAATATATATTTGAAGTATAATACTTGGAAATAAATTAAATAATTAATAAATTATATGGGCATAGAATTTTCATCAGCAGCATAGATAGGATAAAACATGTAACTCCCCCACCCTTTATTCAAACCTTACTCCTGGAATGTACAGACTTATTAAGACATATGTATATATATATTTTTAGATATGTGCATACATATATGACAACTACTATTACAATTCAACATATGCTAATTACACTGGTTTACAGCCAAAAAATACCAAGAACGCCACATCCCTAGATAAGTTAATTGGGACCTCCTGAACACGAAAAACGCTGCATTTTTTTTCTTAAGTACCGTTTTTTAGATAACGGTACCTTTGTGTTTTTCGGTGTATGGTCCCACTCAAACCCTTGTTGAGCCCAACCGAAAAGTGCGATCGAAATAAGCTGCATATCGTTGAAAGGTTAATTGAATGCCTTTTCTGTCGATGTGCTGCAAATTTCTATGAGACAAGAAATAGATGAGTTGTGGCACCTCAAAGTTAAAAATTTCCCTATTTTTACGTTTTTTTCAAAATTTTTAATTTTTATTTGGTTTTTTTTTCTAAGTTTTAGTAAAAATCTGGAATGTTTTAATTTTTTTTACTAAATAGTTTACTTAGTTACCAATATTTTAAGCGTAATTTAAAAAAAAAAAACTTTATTTTTCATCCGTTTTTTTCAAATACGCATATAATCTAGATACCAAAAAAAGGGTCATACAGACTTCCTTATGCCTAAAAATTGAAATGTTGAACTCAAATTTTATATAAATTTTTTCGATAATAATTTAAGAAAGTATTTGTTTTGATATTTATTTGAAGAACCGTCATTTTGAATTTTGATACAACAATACAAGAAGGTTTTGACAAATTTAGTTGTTTTTTAGTATACCTTCTTTAAGTTGCAAATTTTGTGTAAAAATATAAAGTGAAAATAAAAGTTTATGTAATTTGTCTACCATTTTTTAAAATTCCGAACGAATAAGGTGTTTTGAAAAGAGAAAATAGGTAAATGTAAAGGTAATATAAATAATTTTTATCATTGTTGTGGTATTTTTACACCAAAGACCAAAAGACGTAGCTTTACTAAACAACTTAAAGATATATGTATATCTTTAAGTTGTATATATAAAGTTGTTGAAAATAAGAAATCTCCGCCGTATTCAGTATGCCAACCATGCCATAAAGGATTTTTGAAATGGCAATACGAAAGCGGGAATTGCTCCTTTCGGGTAGAAAACATAATTCAAGAAATTGCTACTCCTGCAAAAATACCCTTCAAGGGATGAGTTTAACAAAAAATAAAACTTTCATGTAGCAATCTGTTCGTTACTAAAAACCAGATCAACTTACGTTCCTACACAACCTCTCCAAAACAACTTCTTTGAAAATAATCAGTTTTCAGCTTTAAAAGTGAAGAATGCGAAAATGTTTCTCTGTATGGTCCTGGACCATCACGCGCATCAATCTTAAGTAAGGAAGACCGGCTGGATTACATTGTTTCTAAGTTGCAGCTATCACAAGGGCAATCTGAAGAGCTTGCATAATTTTTAAAGGAACAAAACTTACTGGAACCTTGATCAAAGCTCACAAAATATAGAAGACGACAGTCAGACCTTCAAAAATTGTTCACTGTTGATGACTCCTATTGTAAGGACACGAAGATGCAGATGGATCAAATGAAGATTGCGTACGATCCTGGTGGCTGTTCACAGACAGCTCTAAACAAAGTTTAAAATTTATATATAACAAATAAATACGAAAACAAATACTTTATTAAATTATTCTCCAAAAAATTTATGTAAAATATGAATTACAAATTTAAATTTTTAGGCATAAGGGAGTCTTTATGACCTGTTTTTGGTATCTAGACAAGTTCATATTATATTGGTATGTTCACAAATCTTGCTCAGCCTTACCGTGGATACAATTTTTTTTAAATATAGTGTAGGAAAAATCAGGATTTCATAAAGTTATGATCGAAAAACTGAAAAAATTTTTTTTTGTTCTCCAACTATTTTAAAAAAACTCTGAGATAAAACACATTTCTGTCATAAGATTTTAGCAAGAAATAATCAACCTACTCTTGGCTACATTTTTGCCGAACATAGTTAAGCGATATTTTTAAGTGCTGATTAACTATTCAGAAGAACCCATAAAAAGAAAACGGTCAGCAAATTGGCCAAACTGAGTATAGGGTTTTATTACAATTTGATTGTAGAATCGAACCCATATAGTCACGACCTTGCCCTTTTTTCATTGTTGCATAGTATTATTTGTCTATCACATTTACAAACCTTTTCATCAATAATATTATATATATTTTTTCTTTTACTTATTTTAATATATACATAGGTTTCTTTTTTAAATTATAAAAATCAATGTTTTTCACCAATTCTCTTTCTTTATAATCTCAATATTTTTGTGTATTAGAATTAATTTTTTCTGTACTTTCAATCTTTTTATAGTGAACAACATTATTTAATGTTGCTTTAATTTTTTATTTAAAGTTAACCAAACAGATGTATCTACTTTATTATGAAGAAGATCGTTTGGCTTATATTCTGTTGTACTATGTATACTGTCGTTATCAATATGTACCTATTTATAAATCAAAGTTTTATCATTGATATCTTTATTTTCTTGTATGTGTTCATTCAAAGTAAGGTGGAACCGCTCTATATCAGAATTACCTGTATGTATGTTAGGGGAGATAAAATGAAAATTAATTTTTTAGTACTTAAAAAATTCTAAATATATGCCGTATTAAATTCATTGTCAGCTACAATTTTACATGGTTTACCTAAATTAGCAAACCTTTCCTTTATAACTTCTACCATAGTTAATGAATTTTTGTCATTCGAATGATGAATTGATACATGCTCTGTAAGTTTGTCGATACAAGTTAAAAATTTTCTATTTTTGTTTAGAAACCAAATATCAATATGAATAATTTCATTTGATGTTAAGGTGTTTCTGTCGTCTATCGTAGTTACACATGTTTCATATAATACAATTTGAAAAAATAACGTACTAAAGTTTCTTGAAAACAAATTCTTTGAAATTTGAAAATTGAACCTATATCATGCTTTGGGACTCCTAAATTGTCCATTTAAAACTAAAAACTAAAAAATTTTTTTTCCAGGGAGGGGAAATTACATTTTTTTTGCACATTAGGTATTTTGTGGTACATATAATAACTAAAATGTTTAAAAATTTTAAGTTTTTCTTAAATAAAACAATTTGTGGTGTAATGAAGATTTGCATCGATGAAAAAACATTTTAAAATTTATGTTAAATTGAATTAATAAAATTAAAAATATGTTAAATTTAATTAAAAGTTTAAAGTTTCCTTCCAGGGTTAGGAAATTAAAATTTTTTTATACAATAAACTAACCAAATATCAACTGACGTCGTTTCTTTCTGGTTAAAATTAGTTTTTATTTCGGCAAAACAAAATTGGTATCAAAAATTAAAAAAAATAAAAATTTCGATTCCAGGGTTCGGTACTGCAATATTTTGTGGTACGTGAAGGTAGCGAAAGTGGTAACAAATTTGTAGTTTTTCTTAAATAAAACCGCTTTATACATCATGAAGACTTCCATTGGTAAAAATAATATAAAAAATTAAATTTTCGATTGCAGGGATCGGAAATTGAATTTTGTTTTACACATTCGGTATTTCGTGGTACATATAATAATTAAAATGTTTAAACATTTTAAGTTTTTCTTAAATAAACCGTTTTATACATCAGGAAGATTTGCATAGATTGAAAAAAAATTTAAAATTAAAAATTCTTATCCAGGGTTAGGAAATTTTTATATTTTTTGTACATTAAAATAACTAAAAATCAACTAACGTCTTTTTTTCCTGGTTAAAATTATTTTTTGTCCTGGCAAAACAGAATTGGTATCAAAAATAAAAAAAAAACAAATTTCGGTTCCAGGGTCCGAAAACTGATATATATTGTAGTACATGAAAGTGACAGAAATGGTTACAAAATTGTAGTTTTTCTTAAATAAAACCACTTTATACATCATGAAGACTTGCATTGGTAAAAAATAATTTTAAAAAGTTTTAATTTTCGCCTCCAGGGGTGGGAAATTGAAATATTTTTTGGGCACATTCGGTATTTTGTGGTACATATAATAACTAAAATGTATAAATATGTTAAGTTTTTCTTAAATATAACCGTTTTTGGTAACATGAAGATTTGCATGGATGAAAAAAAATTTAAAGTTCCCATCCAGGGTTTCGAAATTTAAAATTTCTTTATACAATACATAACCAAAATTCAATTAATGTCGTTTTTCCCAAGTTAAAATAATTTTTTATTTCGGAAAAACAAAATTGATATTAAAAATTTTAAAAAAAATTATTTTCGATTCCAGGGTTGGATACTGCAATATTTTGTATAACATGAATGTTACCAAAATGGTTAAAAACTTGTACTTTTGCTTAAATAAAACCGCTTTACACATTATGAATGCTTGTATTTTTTAAAAATTAAAATTTCGTTCCAGGGTTGGAAAATGTTGAATATTTTTTTTTCAAGTAACCAAAAATGGAACTGAAGTTGTTTCTATTTTTTGCTAACTGAAACTATTTTATAAGTTAGACGGCAGACGTACGTTAGTGAAGGGTATATAAGATTCGGCACAGCCGAATATAGCACTCTTACTTGTTTTTATATAAAGTTTCTTTTTTTAATTGGTATTGATTTTGTTATTATTGTTTCGTTTCCGAAAATATTTATTAGAGATTCTGATATTGGAATGTAATCATTTACAATTTCGTTCCCACTATGAATTGTTGCTACATTACATTCAATATCTTGTTGTTCCTTTGTTAAAACATTAACATTAAGATGATTTAAATAGTCAGCTACTTTATTTATTTTACCTTCAATATATTCTACATCGAAATAATATTCATACAGTCGTAGTTTCCATCTTTGTAATTTTAAATTTGGTTCCCTTAATGAATTAAGCCACATAAGTGGTATGTTTAAATTTTAAATTTCCTCCCGAAACACTTGCCAATATATACTATAATTTAGTTCATGTTTATTCAATGTTCTGGATGCATATGCTATGTGGTGTCCGTTTTGTGACAACACAGCACCTAATGCTTCTTTACTGGCATCTGTAGTCAAAAAACATAACTTTTCAAATAAAGGATACGTTAAACCTGGTGTACTACATAAAACATTTTTTAATTTGTTAAAAGAATCAAGAAATTATATATATCAACCGAAACTTTAAGGTTATATTGAGATAATCTCTGAAAAATTTTCTTTAGGGGTAAGACATGTTCTTCAAGAGAAGTTGAAAACACTAAAATATCGTCAAGATATATTACACATATATTATTAATGTAATCCTGGATAACTTCATTCATCATCCGTTGAAATAAAGCTGGGGCATTTTTTGTCCAAAAGGCATTCTAGTAAATACATAGTGACCTCTTCATGTGGTGAAAGGTGTTTTGTGTCTATCTTCTGGTGCAATTGAAATTTGATGAAAACCTTATGCTAGATCTATTGTGCTAAAATAAAGTGAGTTTCCTAGTTTTGAAAAAAGATATTCCATATTTAGTATAGGAAACTTGTCTTCAATAGAAGCGTTACTAAGTTTTCTGTAATCAACTACAACTCCATTTCTGTTGACCAGAACAATAAATTTTTTTAGGGACAATCCAAATAGGAGCATTATATAGACTATTGGACTTTGTTATAATTCCCGATTGTAACATTTCATTTACCTGTTTCTCTACTTCCTCTTTATGAATTTCAGGAAAGCGATATATTTTAGAGCAAATTGGTATGCCATTGTTTGTTCTGATCTTATATTTATATTTACAAAATGCTGATAAATTTTCCCCTTAAATATAAAAAACATTTTTAAATTCTTTAATTATTTCCATTACAGCACTAATTTCTTCTTCATTACAATACTGGGCCTCCAATTTTTTCTTTGAATAATCAATTCTTGGTTTATTAAAATTTATTTCAATATACAACATTTTCATTTGCACATTTGTCAAATATTAAAGAAATAATTTGTAACTAGTAAATTATTTTTAAAATATATTCTTGCTTCTAATGGTTTTAGTATGTTGTAACCAATAATACCATCAAATTCTTTATAAATTGTTTCTAACATTTCTATTTTTGAATTAGGGCAATTAAATTCTTCAAATAGTGGGATATTAATTTTGGAAGTTGCAATAGCTTTTAAAACAAATTGTGTTCAAAATTATTGGACGTTCAAGTTAACTTTTAAATGAACTATGATATAAACCTTAAAGTTGTTCCAAATCCTGTGTCTATTAGCAATTTGTTTGGAACTGTTTTTTCCTCACAATTATGAAGGGAAGAGCTCTTCGGTTAACAACTGAAAATTTGCAGTTTGTATATTACACTGGTTTACAGCCAAAAAATACCAAGAACACTACATGCCTAGATAAGTTAAGTGGGACCTCCTGAACACGAAAAATGCTTTAATTTTTTTTCTTAAGAACCGTTTTTTAGATAACGGTACTTTTGTGTTTGTCGGTGTATGTCCCACTCAAACCCTTGTGGAGCCCAACCGAAAAGTCCGATCGAATTAAATCGCATATCGTTGAAAAGTTAACTGAATGCCTTTTGCGTCGATGTGCTGCAATTTCCATGAGACAAGAATTGGCTGAGTTATCGCACCTCAAAATTCAAAATTTGCCTATTTTTTACGTTTTTTTCAAAAAAGGAATTGATTGAATGTGTTTCACTAACATAGAACAACAATATACATGCCATGCATGGTTGACTGCCAGAGCGATTTTAGCGGCAAAGAACAAAAATGTTGCTGAATTAAACATGACTATACAATCAAAGATTCCTGGCGAAGTGGTGTTGTGCAAGTCTCTCTATACTGTTGCCAATGAAGAAGATGTTGTGAAAATATATATATATATATATATATATATATATATATATTTGACGCTCGTCGGAGTAAGACGTGTTTTTCTGTGCTCTGTATAATCCTTCAATCCTGACTTAAAACTGATAACAAATAAATTCGAATGTAAATAATTGAATTTATGTCGTGCGTTTATTTTTGTTTTTGAATTGTGCTAAAAAAAAAAATTAAAAAAAAAAATACATAAAATAATATATAAAAAACAACGACTTTATGCTATAAAAGTAATTTATTCTAGTCCTCACATTTCATACGTTTTTATATTAACATACATTCATGCCAACATACTCGAATATTTAACAAAGAAACAATAACACTAACAATTAAATCTTTAAAGTGTCTCTTTTCTGCTTTTGTTTTCTTTGCTGAATAATATACTGCATACATTTTTCTCAACAATAATAACAACAACCAATGATTATATACATATATGTAATTAAAAATTTTAACATTAAACAACAATAATAATCATCTTTTGTGCAAACTACAAAAATTAACGAAATATTCAACAAAAACACTTAACCAAGAAGAAAGCAAAAAAATTCCGCAAATTCAAAGCAACAACTAACATAATACTTATAATTATTAATCAATAACAACAATAATCAGCAATAAATTCATATACCAGCAAACATAAATTAACTAAAAAATTTTAACTGCTCCTATTTTTATTTTTAACGTTTAAAGTAATATTTATTGATATGGCCTGTTTAGCAAAAAATTGCACCATATCAAGCGAAGATGACAGAATGATTGTCTGTTGGCTTTGCCATGAATGTTGTCATTATAAATGCTGTGGTATCTCTGGGTTAGTGGCAGAGGCTTTATCCAAGATAAATGGCTGCAGGAAAATAGGAGTCGACTATTATCGTTTCTTCGAAAATACGAAATCTAACTTTCTGGAATTACAGGATGAAGCTTCTAAGTTAAACGAACGCATTTCCGCTTATGGTAAATTGTTTGACGATTTTAAATCGTTAGACAATCTGAAGTCTCCTCCACAAAAAAAAAAGTCGTAAGTCACCTAGAATCAACAACTAAGAAAAATGTGATGATCCTCCGGCTGTTTCGTGCAAACCTACATCATCTTTAAGAACTGGTTTAAATACATGCCCTTCAATAAACACAGAATTAAATATCGCTAATTCATTTAGCATAATAATTATGCCGAAGCTGTCACCGAAATTAATCATACTACTATTGATCCGCTACAATCACATTCGGAGGTAGGTGCTTGTAGTTCGCTACGAGCAGTACCTCCGAGAAAAACAATTTTCGTTTCTCGTTTGGCAAGCGATACTGCTTCTATATCATCTGCAGATCTATATCATCTTTCAAAATTACGGTTTCTGTAGATCTTTATGATACTTTACTTGATCCGAATTTCTGGTCAAATAATACCCTTCTTCGGGAATATGTGTATAGAAGTAGATCACAAAATATTGAAGTGCTGCCACAACGTCAATTTAACGCTCCAAAAAACTAAATGCAACTACTGATTATATTTCTATTGTTTACCGAAATGGCCGTGGCTTGAGAACTAAACTATCAACTCTATATATGGAAAGCTTCAACATTGATCATCATGTCTTGGTGTTCACAGAAACATGGCTCAATGACAATTTTTTAAATACCGAAATACTTTGTAACAACTTCAATATATTTCGCCGTGATCGTGGTAACAGAACTACTGGTGGTGGCGTTCTTATTGCAGTTTCTTCTGATTTTTCTTCTGAGGTCGTCATTATTGATTCTTCGCTTGATATAGAATTTATATCTGTAATAATAAAACTTAATCATAAAAGAGTATATGTTACCTGTTCTTATATTCCACCATCTTCCCCGCAAATTTTATATACTATGCATGCCGAAGCTATAGGATTAATCGCTCGTTACGCTTTTGCTGGTGACTCTATCTTTGTTTTTGGTGATTTCAACTTACCTTCCATTGCCTGAGCATATCTGCCTGAAGATAAATATTTTATTCAAACGAAACAGAATTCGAATCATGCCGAATTTTTCAACATCTTATATGACCTTAACCTATACGAAATAAATGGAATTTTCAATAACTACAATAGGTTATTAGATTTAATATTTGTCAATGATGTGGCTAAGTGTTTCATTAGGCGCTCATCCATCATTACAACTCCTGAAGACTGTTACCATCCCTCAATAGAAGTAGTGGCTACAATTCTATCAAACTGAGTTAGGCCCTCGTTTTGCAGAAATGAAATTGTCTACTCGTTCAAACATACTAACTACAATATGTTAAATGAGCTGTTCGCTGACACAAATTGGGGCAATATTTTATCGTGCCATACTGATGTTGACCAGATGACTAAAGCCTCCTATAATAAGATTTACTCCTTTATAGATTTGTAAGTTCCAAAAATAAAACCTAAGAAAACAACCGGTCCACCCTGGAATAATAAAATTTTGACTCGTGCCAAAAATAAGTGCTTTAATAAATTTTAACAGTCTGGTTCCCCTGCAGACTATCTAAGGTATTCGATTAGCCTCTCTGGATACATTTCGCTTAATTATCCAACAGAATTTTTTAATTCGTTGGACTTACCAGTATTGCCTCCGCATAATCTCCAACTGAAAGTTGAAGCCCCTATTAATATGCTTTGCAATATCAATCAAGCCCGTGTATGTAATGGTACAAGACTTGCTATTAAAAAGTTGATGGCTTATATAATTGAAGCTACTATTTTAACTGGAAAATTCAAAGGCGAAGATATATTCATTCCACGCATCCCAATGATTCCTTCTGATATACCATTTGAATTTAAACGGTTTCAGTTACCTGTTCGCCTTGCGTTTGCGATTTGTGGAGTGAATTTAGGGTATCCAGTTTTCTCACATGGACCTGTTCGCGTATTGGCAAACCATCGGTTTTATATATTTACACCGGAAATGGAAAAACAACAAATGTTGTTTACCACAGAGCATTACAATAAAAGCAGTTTATCACTGATTTAAATGAATTCGAATTAATTTTTGTATATTCATTTTTACACTACGAAGTGTACAGGGGGTTCGCTAGTAACGTATAGAAAACGATTTGTTTACATTATTGCGAAACTGAGAAAATTAATTATTATTGTTAGAAACATTTTTACATTAAAAATTTTTATTGTGATATTCTGATAAAGAAAAATCTGAATTTTGATAATATTGATAAAAGTAATCCGAATAAACTAAAATTTCTTTAGCTTTCAACAAAGTTTGAGGATTTCTTGAATCAAAAACCAATTTTGGTATCAAAACCATTAACTCATTATTTTTATAACTAAGCCACTGACTTCTCTTTCAATACTAGTTTTTAAATATGATTTAGTTAACAATTTTAAAATATATAAGCATAAAGCTCACTAATATTACTTTTTAGTTCCGCTGGTTTTATTTAATTTATTATATTGTCTATACCATCCCCTATTTTAAAAATAATTCCTAATAGGGTTGTTGTTGTTGGTTAACGTGATATTCGCATTTCCAACAATATTATTTCTGATCCTCAAATTGAATAAGGGTAGTAAGGCTGTTTCAACATCTTTTTGAATTTCATCAGTATTTGATATAAATAATTTAGGTTCTTTCGGTTTTTCATGAAAACATGAAACACCTTCTAATAACTGATATGCAGTTATTGTCATATTATGTTGATAAGTTATTTAGTTGAAGAGTGTTACGGATTTTACTCCCAGTTAAATGCAACACTGCATATCACATCCCTGTGGTAGGCAAACGCTCAAAATTAGTTTGACATTTTCCTTTACACCTTATCCTACTGCATTGACCGTTATATTTTCTGACCAATCAGAAAGTTACGCGTCAACTAGAGAAAAAAAATTATGGATCATAGCCAATGTGGTACAGGATGGAAGTTGTCAGAATGTGTTTTGTGGCGGAGGATAAAAGTCTTAGACCGAGTACAAAAGAAAAGTAAGGAAAAGTAAAAAAAAGAAAAATATCAAGGCGCGGTCGAACACTATAAAATACTTTGAAGACAAAACTTAAGTGATATGTTTGCTAACTACCAAAAAATAATAAGTTACGAGTTTAACTAATACTTTATTAAAAAGTCATAAAAAAAAATTTAACTCCTTCGCAGGTGCTAAAATACTTAAAAAACCATTTTAATTGTCTATATGCTACCCAAAAATATACGTATCATTAAACTGATGTACACACGTAAAACATGCCTCCTTTGTGTAATTAACTGACCAAAAACTTACACATGTATACGTGTATATATGCTAAGAGACAAAACCTGCGACAAAATTTAAGAAAAGGGTTAAACCTCCTGAAAAAACATTAATTTTACCAAAATACTTACCTGAAATGAGAACAATTATACAAAAGAAGTTTCAACTGTACGATGAAAACGGAAGAGATAATGTAAGAGAAAAGTCACCCTAAAATACCCCCAGTAAGTCCTACGTTAGGTTAACCCATACCACTATGCGACACGCAACGAAAACTCATCGACAGTAGAGCATGTGCAACTTTACCCGATATTCAGCATCAACGATCAGTAGGTCATCTTCTCAACGGCTTCCGGACGGGAGGTCCAACGCACCAGAATAAGTACCAGCTGGTTTTTAAAAATTAATATTTTTAAGGAATATATATAATTTTTATCATCCAACGTGCCTTGCTGAAGTCTGCGCAACAGAGCAAAAAACCACCCATACTTAATATTTTTAAAGAATATCTGATATCTAACATTAAAACAAATCCGATGCATAACTGGCAAACATATTACAATAAAACATGATTTTAAGTGACCGCGACTTACTCAGAGAAGCGGAGAAATAGCGCCAAATAGATATCGTCAGATAGATGAAATATCAGTAGACCCATCTTGCGATCAGACATTTACTGATGAATCGGACGGAGAAGGCGATCCGCAAGTAGAAGGTTGGAAAACTGTTCGAAAAAGGGGACTATTCCAGAATTAAGTGCTGGAATTGCCTAAAGGCAGGGCATAGTTATATATATTATTCTGAAAATGTAAGATCACTCTTTAGTTTTAAATGTGGAAATGCATACGAAAAATATCGCTATCTGTACACATAAACAAGTTGAAAAAAACAATACAATCAAATGATAGAAGCTATTAAAGTTTTAAAATACCAGATGTTGAGTTTGAAAAATATATACATATCTCTTATAACACTTAGATACTATTAAGTGGTCGATGTATATATGTATGAATGTGTTTAAATACTTTTAATTATGTTTTCTTTGGAAATAATAACACATCTTTGATAGTTTTTTTTTAAATAACTAAGCTTTAAATCGAAAAATTTACCAAAAAACTTTTTTGTTAATAATTTCACTATTTGACAATATTGTATTATACCGGGTTATCCATTTTGCGGTTTCAAAAGTAAACGTAAAAAAAACACACATAAAATATTTTTTTCATGATATTTCCTTTTTATTATAAAGTTTGAACGTTGACATTATGTGTGAAACATTACATCATTTAAATGACCACCACGCGAAGTGTTGCAAGCATTGATTCTTTTGAGGTAATTTTCGACCACTCAAGAAATAAAGGTTTATCTGCATAAGCTCGGTCTTTCGCGTAGCCACAAAAAAGTCTTATGGTGTCAAACCGCGTGATCTTGGTGGCCAGTTGATATCGCCACGACGAGATATTACGCGGCCAGGAAATGTCTTTTGCAATAAAGCCATATTCGCTCGAGTTGTGTGGCATGTGGCACCGTCTTGTTGAAACCACATATTCTCGAAGTCGTATTCTTCAAAAGCAAGTAAAAAAAGTCGGTTATCACATGACGGTGACAGTCGTTCCATCGTCGTTTTCGAAGAAGTAAGGTCCAATCACACCTTCGGACCAAAGAGCACACAAACAGTGACTTTTTCTGGATGGAATGGACTCTTTTCAATTACTTGAGGATTCTCAGAACTCCAAATACGACAATTTTGTTTATTAACATACCCACCGAGTGAGAAATGTGCTTCATCGCTGAAGAAAATTTTGTTCGAAAAATCGCCGTCCACCGCCTCTTGTTCAAGCTCCCATTCCATGTATCTACGACGTTGTGAATGGTCAGCTGGCTTCAGTTGTTTTGTGTGGTGGAATTTATATAGATGTAGGTGTAGACCTAAAAGCCATATGTGCCGTAAGACAGTCCTAATTTCTGAGAACGACGAGAATCGACACATTCGGGTCTCCAGCAACACTTTCACTTACAGCAGCTATATTTTCAGCGGAACGAGCGAAACGATGATGCACAGGCCTTACAATATTTGTAACCGCTCCAGTCTCTTCAAATTTCTTCACAATTTTGCCAATTGCTTGCGTAGTTGGACGATTATATAAACCACAATCTCCTCTTAAAGCACGATATGTGGCTGTTGCAGAATCACCATTTTTGTAGTTTGTTTTGATAATTTTTATGCGTTGTGTGATAGATACGGGATCCATTTTCGTCCATGTCAGACTTTCAACTGAAAAGAAAAAAATTGGTTTAACAACTTAGTTTAACAGATGTCGAATTCCAGTCCTATACTTTTGAAACCACGAAATGGATAACATTATATAATATAAAATAATGTTAGAAATTATTAATTTACCTGTTAGAAAAAGAATGAACTTTAAAATTGATACTGACAATTTAGCTCAGAAAGAAAATTATTTTTACTGTTTACGTTAATAATATCAATTACACAACATTAAAAGTATTGTTTGTTAACACACATATCGTTTTCATTATATTATTATATATAACTAAAATTTATAATATTTATACATTTCTAAAATATCTAGGCGTGATTTTTTAAACATGTCTATTCTTTCGTGAGCACTTACGATATATAGCATCCAAATGATGGTCTTCAGAGGAAACTGTTCGCTGGAGTAGTAAGGAGTAAAGTATGGTCAGGTTCACTTAGATACACCACGTACGTAGGGTTAGTGATAGGATAGCTACTTGGAGAGTATAGCGTGCATTTTGAACAGTTTCGGACGATTTTCTGTTCTGTCCGGGAATACTGTTGAGGCTGCTGAGCATGTCGTCTTTGTCTGCTCACGATTCCACAACTGGAGGCCGTATTTAGAAAAAAGGTTGAGGCGTATGATAAGCCCAGGGAATATAATTCCGGTCATGCTATTAAATTGGGTCAACATGTGTAATTTTGTACAGCTAGTTCTAATTGAACTTCACAGATTAGAATTAATACGTCTTAGAATTCGTTAGTATTTAAAAATGAAGTATGCACATTTCCTTTATTTAGCAACTAAGTATTCCTTTATTTAGGAACTAAGGAGAACGTAGAAATTATACTGATAAGACTACACACCCTTACATAATGTGGAACCTGTTCCAAGAAGGCGCTAGTGGTGTTGTCGTGGGGCCACTATTAAGCGTTGCTATCATCACATTAAAAAAAAATAAAAAATAATAATAATAATAAAAAAGGTATAAATATATATGTATATATACATATACATATATATATATATATATATATATATATATACATATATATATATATATATATATATATATATATATACATATATATATATATATATATATATATATATATATACACATACAATATGCCATTTACGTTTTAGCTAACGATATATATATATATATATAAATATATATATACAAACCCCCTGCACACTTCGTAGTGCAGGGGGTTTTCGGTGTAAATATACAAAACCGATAGTTTGCCAACGCGCGAACAGGCTACATAGAACTGTCCATGTGAGAAAACTGAATACACTAAGTTCAGTCTACAAATTTCTAAAGATTGGCCTTGCGCCTTATTAATGGTAATCGCAAACGCAAGGCGAACAGTAAACTAAAGTCGTTTAAATTCAAATGGTATATCAGGCGGAATCATTGGGATACGTCTTCGCCTTTTAATTTTCCAGTAAAAATACTTGCTTCAATTACATAAGCCATCAACCTTTTAATAGCAAGTCTTGTTCCATTACACAAACGGGTTTGATTGATATTACGAAGCATAATAATAGTGGGTCCAACTTTCTATTGGAGATTATGCGGAGGCAATCCTGGTAAGTCTAACGAATTCAAAAATTCTGTTGGATAATTCACAACATCTCCTTCATTGGCAACAGTATCGATGGACTTGTATAACACCACTTCGCCAGGAATCTTTGATTGTTTAGTCATGTTTAATTCAGTAACATCTTTGTTCTTTACCGCTAAAATTGCTCTGGCACTCAACCATGCATGGCATGTATATTGTTGTGCTATGTTAGTGAAGCACATTTAATCAATTCCTATTTTGACTGCGCGAAACGGCAAAAATCATTTGGCAATGTTATCAATCCAGTGTCATCAATAGGCATTGCACCGTTCCCAATTTTCGGCAATTGCTTAGAGAACTTATCAGCAGATGGATCATTCTGCAACAGATTTCTTATTCGCGTACTCAAGTATATAACGTGGGCTGTGCATGGACCGTGTATCATATTTTGCACAACAACATCATATAATTCAGGATCACTTGTTTGATCTGGAATTTCGGAACATATAACATTCTCAACTTCATGCCATGTGATTTTATTCAACAACAATATTGAAATGTGAGCGTGTGACAAACCATGTTTTTGCCACTCCACAGAATACATCCAGAACTTCTTTTTTGAGTTCAATTGAGGCCTTTTACAATCTATGAATTTATGAATTTACAATTCTTACAGACTATTTACATATATGCATATACACATATACAGATTATAATTCAAAGAAATATCAATTATTGGCTGTTATTTAATGCAAACAAAATGTTTCGTTTAATCAAACTTTCACTGAAAGAGAAATCAACATAATAATATATCTTTTTAAAGTCCTTACAGCATCTAATAAAAGGATCAGAATTAGCGTAATTTGTTCTTAGAAATTTAATATTAAGTAGACAGAAGAAACTAGTAGGACGTTGAGGAACACAAAATGATAAATTTTCAATTAAGAATTCAGAGCAGGTGTTACCATTAATTATATTTAAAATAAATAAAGTGTTTAACATAGATCTTCGACTACTTAGGGATGGTAACTTAATAAGAGCTAGTCTAGCTTTATAAGAAGGCAAACAAAATGCGTTCCATTGCAAACTTCGAAGACAAAATATTAAAAATTGTTTTTGTACAGATTACTTCACCAAACACTTTAGATTTCACGCTAAACCCCATAAGCGCTTTCACTTTCTGTTTAAAAACACGGGAAGTGATATCATGGCTGTCGGTAAGACTTTGGCCAGCGAATAAATTATGTTTAATGTCACTCAATTGCGGATTACACGTAAATGTTATAAATAAATGTGCATATGACGTGGGCCGTGCGTAATATATTTAAATATTTATGTTTTTAGTGTTGTATTTTTATGTAATTTATTTCATAGATCTCCGAAGTTGTGATTTAGAAAAGCTAAGTATATAAATTAAATTAATGTTTTGACCAAAATTCAATTGTAATGAACTTAAAAACAAGTTGTATTTCAGTTTTTCAAAATATTAACTCAAATATTTCGAAATGATTACAGTGTTTATTAAATGGCTATAACTCATAAACCAATACACATACAGAAACTGTATTTACATAAAAACCATGGTATTGACGTCACCTTTCATATTTTGCAGAAACAAAATTGGTTCACGCATTCCGGAGAACATCAATTACTAACACAATGCAACTTATTTTTATATATATAGAAGATATATATATATATATATATATATATATATATATATATATATACATATATATATATATATATGTATATGTATGTATATAATATATATATATATATATATATATATATATAATATATGTATATATAATATATATATATATATATATATATATATATATATATATGTATATATATTTATATATATGTATATATATATATATATATATATATATATATAAATATATATATATATATATATATATATAAATATATATATATATATATATATATATATATATTTCTTTTTTTTAACGTTAAGTAGTTTGTTTTTGTGGTGCTTAACTTCTTTGTATTCTTAACTTTTCCGTGATATAAAAAATGCATATGACTACACGTGTATTTATACTTTGTGTACATATTTTAAGTTTTTTACCCTACGTATTAATTTTTTTTTATGGTTTAACACATTATATGTTGAAGATTGAAAAATACAATGAAATAAAAAACGATTCTGAAAAGTTTAGATGCCCTTAACCTGTAGGAGTTCCATGTGGAGATCGAAAGCTGCTTAACTTTTCCGTATTCCTAAGTTTTCTACGCCTTAATTTTTACGATCTTTTACTGTATATATATATGTATGTATAATTAACTAATTTTTTGACATATTGTCATTGTACTATTATAATATGAAATTTATTTGTTGGGTGGTTAAGCAATGTCTATATGCATTTCATTGGCGCTTCTTACCAAATCGTCAGTAGACTTCGACCACAGTTTTGCAAAGTTTCAAACTTCTCAACTTATTAAAAGACTTCCAAAAACCATCTGAGAATTATGTTATATAAATTAACTATAAAAATTCACAAACAATTTCAAAAAATCACATTATAATAAGTGTAGCAGGCTATGAAACTTATACAAACCAAACCCAACAAACAACTTTTATTCGATATTATTTTTTATTTTATATATATATTTTTATTTTATAATATATTTTATTTATATTAATTAACAATTCAATTGAGATTTTATTTTTCATTTTACCTTATAAATACTTTCATTGTTATCCAAGGGATTTCTAATTGTATAAAGGTATAGAAAAATAAAATAGAGTCGTATCGAATAAAAGTTGTTTGTTGGGTTTGTTTGTATAAGTGTCATAGCCTGCTACACTTATTATAAGCCATCTGTGAATTTTGAGATAGCGCCTTTTTAATTTTGCACATTTGGCAATTCTGAATTACTGACTTATATGTTGTCCAAAGTTTTGAAATAGAGTATTTTTGTCTAATTTCGTTGACCGCAGTCTCGTAGTTCATGTGGTGAAACTTTTCTTGTTAGGTTTGAAAAATTAATCTAGTTATATAACCTTTTCGTGGCAGTACAACCGGACGCTTTTGCTCAAACGGGATTTCAGCATTATCGATTCTGCCTTGAACTCGTAGTATACCATCATCTAAATAGGGATTTTTTTTATAAAGTTCACTGGTCTTGGGTATTGGCAAATTAGATTTCAATAAAGAAATTTCATGATTATAATTTTCCTATTGGGTCTGCACAAATAAACTTGTTTCTGCTTTTTGTAATTTTTCTTGGGTAAGTTCTTTTCGTTGCTTATTACTAAAACGGCAATTATTAATAAATCTCAAGGCATAAGCTGCTGTTCGCAGCTAACGTGTCCATTTTGAAAATCTGAAAGTGTTAAAAACCATGTTGGATTTTGAAATTATAAGTAAATGTTTCGGACATTCCTTTTGAGTTGGCTCTAGTGGAGCATTTGCTTGAGACCATTCGTTCTCAGAACAGGTTAAGAAATCAGGGCCTTGTTGCCATCGAGAAGAATTGGTGATTACATGAATTTTAGACCATTTTGTAGCATCATCTGCAACATTCTGCTTCCTTGGAATCCATCTCCATTCGTTAATTGATGACAACTCTAGAATCTCAGTGATTCGGAAGGCTACAAATTGGTTGTATTTGCGGTGATCGGAATTAATCCAGCTCAACACCGTTTTAGAGTCGGTCCAATAATTTTTTTTTTTAATTTGAATGCTATGGTTTTCGCATATATATTTAGCGTATCGAGCCCCTATTAGGGCAGCCATAAGCTCCAAACTCGTGTCTTTGAGCCGACTATTGAGCACACTATTTCGCCATCTTTCTTCAATCTGAAGTAACATACAGCTGCAAATCCTTCTTTGCTTGCATTTACAAACGTATTGTGCTTCTGCGTTATTATAATTTTCTAACGATTTTAAACAACAACGAGGAATTTTGATCTTGCCGATATTAGGCAAAATGCTAGCCCATTTAGTAAATAATTTAAGGGGAATTTGATCATCCCAATCTATCTTCGATCTCCATACATCTTGCAGCAGAATCTTGACATACATTATGATATGCCCTATTAAACCAAGGGGGTCATATATTGACATAACAAGCCGTAACATCTCTCGTTTTGTTGGAATTTTTCCACCGGAAAATATATCACTTTGGGATAGCCATGGTGATATTTTGGGAACATCTTCTTGATGTTCCCAAAAAACGCCTAACACTTTTAAATTTTGTTTCTCTTCTTTAGCTGGAGGTAAAGATTCCAATGCTAGTTTGTCATTAGAAATCCAATTTCAAATATTAAAACCAGCTTGGCGATGAATATAGCAAACATCAGATATAAGTTTCGATTATTCTTCGGAATTATCAGCAGAATCAAGAAAATCATCGACGTAATGATTTTCTTTTATCGCTTTAGCAGCAATGGGGAACTAATTTTCAAATTTGGTAGCATTTAAATTTTTTACGTATTGGGAAATGCTAGGAGCACGTGACGCCCCGAAAATCATCACATCCATTACGTATATATCGGGGGATCTACTCTGCTCACATTCGCGTCAAAGAAATCGTTGAACATTGCAATCCTCTGGTCGTACGTGCACCTGGTGGAACATCTCCTCGCTGTCTCCACAAACAGCCACAGATTTTTCACGATATTTGCAAAGAATAAATGGCAAAGAAGCCAAATAGTCAGGTCCTTTTAGTAAAAGCTGGTTTAAAGAGACGCCATTAGATTTGGCAGCCGCATCCCAAACAACTCGAGATTTGCCCGGTTTATTTTTATTAAACACGGCAAAAATGGGGAGGTACCAGACCTTTTTATCAACATAATCGATTTTATGTAGATTTAGTTTACGCATGTAGCCTTTAGCTAAATGTTTAGATATTGTTTCTTTAAAAATTGTTAAAAGATCTGAATTCTATATCAATTTTCTTTCCAGACATATCAATACCTTTAATAACTAGGTGGCATCTCTATTATATCAAATTTCCACAATAGTGGAACCTCATAATGCCCACTAGGCTTTTTTTTTTGTAAGCTTATTTAACAATGCTAATGCTCTTTTATCATTATCAGACTCTAGGGGAGATTTTAGCTCTATCTTGCTTTTTCTTATTGCGTTTTCAAGCGAATAAAAATTTCTAACCAACTGACCTAATTCTTCAACAGTGGTTGTACAATTACATACTTGAAAATTATAATTCTTACTTGCTTTGTTTTCACCAACAGCCATAAATCAGCCATCTCAATTTCGTACGGACAGCAATGGGTTCTTATGGCAATCCCTCACGAATCCTATTTGATACACCTATATCAAAATGATTCAAACCGATTAATATTTGTGGCACAGCGTTCTCATTACTTTCAACTTTTAGGTTTCGCAAGTGGCGATATTGATGAGATAGTTTCTCATAATTCATTGATTGCACAGGCAAATTTAATGATTCTACTATGTAGACGTTAATTGTTTATAACCAGTTTCTATAACCAGTTTGTTATTTCCCCCTGAAATAGAAACTGTTAATCTTCTTGAATTTTCTTCGTTTCGTTCTATACCTCCCGTCCACCGCAAACACAAGGAATTTGAACCTCCGCTAATATTCAATTCATTCACCAATGATTCATTCATTAAACTGATTGGTGATCCTTCTTCGATGAAGGCAAATGTATTTATTGTTTATTTTCCATAAATTTGGATAGGAATTATTTTGAATAAAACTGCTTTTAATTGATCCCTATGTGTGTTATTTATGACTACCTTTTCTTCTTCATGTTTAGTTTTAATTATATCATTGCCTTTTTGTTTAGAATAACGATGCAATGAAGGATGATGAAAAAATTCACAGCCCTCTTCCCCACATTTTCTCCTTTTAATACAATCACCACTATGTTTGATTAAACAGATTTTACATAAATTGTATTTACGTACAATATTCCACTTCTTCCCTAGCTCAAGTGATTTGTATGTTGAACAACTAGTTATTGTTCTACAATTGTTATTGTTACATACCACACATAAACGTTGATTATGAGAGTGTAAAAAAGCTTTCTTGCTTGTTGTTGTTATTTTATTTATTTTTTCTTTGCTTTGACTTTTTGTACTCTGGTCGACTGTTATACTGCTAGCTGTTATAGCAATATTAAACAACCATTTATTAATTTCGTATAGATTTGGTTTTTTGTTTTCTTTAATCAGCTGCATTTTATGAGTTGCCCATTGCATTTGATACAAAGGTGGAAGTTTTTGTATCAAATCGTGAAGTATTGACGAATTGTGAAGTTCTTCAAATCGCTTGCTGTGATAGTAGAGATCAAACTAAGAACTTGTACAGCCATGTTGGTAAGTGTTTTTAAATTATTATCATCGACTTTTGGCGTATTTTGTATTTTATTTATACCCTTCACAAAATTGTGAAAGGGTATATTTAGGTTTGTCATTCCGTGTGTAATTTCTTCGATATCAATATGCGACCCCATAAAGTATATATATTTCGGATCCTTATGAATAGCGATGACGATTGAGCGATGTCCGTCTGTCCGTCAGTCTGTACGTGAAATCGGTTTTCCCAAGCCCCCAGAAGAGCTAGAGACTTCATTCTTGGACTGATCGATTGGAAGTGAGCTAACTTAGAGTGGTATTGAAAAACTCAGAAAAATCGGAAGGACGGTTCCAGAGCTGGGAAGCTTACACCTATTTCTCGACGCAAAATTAACACCAAAAACCGATTATTTTTTTGCTTATTTGAAAATTGAACCTATTTCATGGATTGGGACTCCTCAATTGTCCATTTAAAACTTAAAAAAAAAAGTTTTTTTTCCAGGGATGGGAAATTTAATTTTTTTTTTCATTCAGTGTTTTGTGGTACATATAATAACTAAAATGTTTAAAAATTTAAAGTTTTTCTTAAATAAAACCGTATTTGGTGTAATGAAGATTTGCATCGATGAAAAAAATTTAAAAATTTAAAATTCCCATCCAGGGTTAGGAAATTCAATTTTTTTTTATACAATAAGCTAACCAAAAATCAACTGACTTTTTATTTCGGCAAAACTAAATTGGTATTAAAAATTAAAAAAAATCAAAATTTCGATTCCAGGGTTCGGTACTGCAATATTTTTTAGTACATGAAAGTAACGAAAGTAGTAACATATTTGTAATTTTTCTTAAATAAAACCGCTTTATACATCATGAAGACTTCCATTGGTAGCAAATAATTTAAAAAATTCAATTTTCGATTCCAGGGATCGGAAATTGAATATTTTTTTTACACATTCGGTATTTTGTGGTACATATAATAAGTAATATGTTTAAAAATTTAAAGTTTTTCTTAGATAAAACCGTTTTATACATCAGGCAGATTTGCATAGATGAAAAAAAAAAAATTATAACATCTAAAAATTTTTATCCAGGGCTAGGAAATATTAATATTTTTTGTACATTAAAAAACTAAAAATCAACTAACGTCGTTTTATCCTGGTTAAAATTAATTTTTGTCCTGGTAGAACAGATTTGGTATCAAAATTAAAAAAAACAAATTTCGATTCCAGGGCTCGAAAACTGATATATATTGTACTAAAAGAAAGTGACAGAAACGGTTACAAATTTGTAGTTTTTCTTAAATAAAACCACTTTATACATCATGAAGACTTGTATGGGTAAAAATTATTTTAAAACGTTTTAATTTTCGCCTCCAGGGATCGGAAATTGAAATATTTTTTGGGCACATTCGGTATTTTGTGGTACATATAATGACTAAAATATATAAATATGTTAAGTTTTTCTTAAATAAAACCGTTTTTGGTAACATGAAGATTTGCACGGATGAAAAAATATTTTTAGATTTAAAGTTCCCATCCAGGGTTAGGAAATTTGAATTTTTTAATACAATAACATAACCAATAATCAATTAACGTCGTTTCTTCTTGGTTAAAATAATTTTTTATTCTGGCAAAATAAATTTGGTATCAAAAATTTAAAAAAATCAAAATTTCGTTTCCAGTGTTGTATACTGCAATGTTTTGTAGTACATGAAAGTGACAAAAAATTTTAAAAATTTTAGTTCTTCTTATATAAAACCGCTTTATACACCATAAAGACTTGAATTGGTAAAACATTATTTAAAAAAATTTAGTTTTCGTCTCCAGGGGTGGGAAATTTTATTTTTATTTATTATTATTTTTTTTTTGTATATTCGTTATTTTGTGATACATATGGTAATTAATATGTTTAAAAATCTAAAGTTTTTCTTAAATAAAACCATTTTTGGTATCATTAAGATTTGCATTGATTAAAATAAATTTAAAAATTTAAAGTTCTCAAATTTCAAATTTTTTTATACAATACATAACCAAAAATCAATTAATGTCGTTTTCTTCCAAGTTTAAATTGTTTTTTATTTCGGCGAAACAAAATTGGTATTAAAATTAAAAAGAAAATAAATATTTTGATTCCAGGGTTGGATACTGCAATATACGTTCATGTTCGTTACCAAAATGGTTAAAAATTTGTACTTCTGCTTAAATAAACCGCTTTACACATTATGCTAAAAAAATATTAAAAATTAAAATTTCTTTTCCAAGGGTGGGAAATTTGGAATATTTTTTTTAAGTAACCAAAAAACGCAACTGAAGTTGTTTTTATTTTTTGCTAACTGAAACTATTTTATAAGTTAGAAAGCAGACGTACGTTAGTGAAGGGTATATAAGATTCGGCACAGCCGAATATAGCACTTTACTTGTTTTTAATTGTATTTATTATCTTTTCAGGTTGACCAAACAACAGGTAGAGGACATGCATGACATCAGGCACGTTTGATGTGTGGACTAGCAGATGATGTACGCTGTTTAGTGCTTCACCCTTTAGGGCCTTTTGAAGGCGGATAAGGTTTTCTTCGTTGGTGAAGGCGCAGGCGGCGGTGGACCATTCAAAGGTAGATAAAAATATGCCGGAAATATATAAATAAAAATATTCGCCGGAAAATATTTTGAGTTCCTTTGGCAGAGACTGTCATGAAGAGATGTTCATTTGTGAAAGGCTGCAAATGGGTATGTGAATATGTAGAATTCAATGGTGCAGCAAAATTAAAATGTGAAGAGGAAATTGGTTGTTGTGAAATAAATTCTTGCGGAAATGAATGATTACGTGTGTAGTTATTTGAAGTAGAAGAAGTAAGTATATAATTATTATTATTCATTGTCGCCATAGGTCTTGAGGACTCCATTCGCTGAAAGCCACTAAAAGTGGAAATGTTCGCTGTACAATTGGGTACTGCGTACACAGGTAAGTACGAATTATTGGCAGCATTGTTGACCATTGGTGGGACAATTGTTACAATATTTTGTGGTGCTACAGAAAATCCGTTACACGTGGTTGATGGTTGTTCTGCTTGAGGTGGAGCAATATTTAACGAATTTTGCGCAGGTTTAATAGTTTGATTTGGCAAACTAGTTGTTGGTATGTTTGACTTGGTACTTACATCTTTCTGTTGGTGAGACACAGACTCTGTTGATGTAATCCAATTATTGATAGTCTGAGATTTCAAAAAGTTGATATTTTTTATTTAGGTAATCTTTATTTAATTTTCGTTCTTTCTCTAACTTTTGAAGCTGCAAATCAATTTTTTGTGACGGAGACCGGCGAGAACGATTTGAGCGTCGGCTTGTGGTACTAGGTGTAGCCGAATTTCGCCTTATGGATGAACACGAAAGACATTTGAAAAATGTGTCATCTATGGCACTACCGCAATTTTTATGGACTACGTTGTGGCATTGGACATAGGTCGACATATTTTCGTGATAGGGGTTGTGGCAAAGTGAACAATCATGCGTGTAACTTAGGAGTCCGAGCGTTTTTCAAAAAATAAAACTGTATTTACATAAAAACCATGGTATTGACGTCATCTTTCATATTTTGCAGAAACAAAATTGTTTCACGCATTCCGGAGAACATCAATTACTAACACAATGCAACTTATTTTTATATATATAGAAGATACATATATATATATATATATATATATATATATATGTATGTATATAATATATATATATATATATATATATATACATACATATATATATATATATATATATATATATATATATATGTATATATATATATATATATATATATATATATAATATATGTATATATATATATATATATATATATATATTTATATATATATGTATATATATATATATATATATATATATATATATATATATATGTATATATATATATATATATATATATATATATAAATATATATATATATATATATATATATATATATAAATATATATATATATATATATATATATATATATTATATATATATATATATATATATATATATATTTCTTTTTTTTTAACGTTAAGTAGTTTGTTTTTGTGGTGCTTAACTTTTCTGTATTCTTAACTTTTCCGTGATATGAAAAATGCATATGACTACACGTGTATTTACACTTTGTGTACATATTTTAAGTTTTTTACCCTACGTATTAATTTTTTTTAATGGTTTAACACATTATATGTTGAATATTGAAAAATACAATGAAATAAAAAACGATTCTGAAAAGTTTAGATGCCCTTAACCTGTAGGAGTTCCATGTGGAGATCGAAAGCTGCTTAACTTTTCCGTATTCCTAAGTTTTCTACGCCTTAATTTTTACGATCTTTTACTGTATATATATATGTATATATATATATATATATATATATATATATATATATATATATATTGTTGAGAAGGCAAGAGGCCAAGCCAGCAATTTCCAAATGTATTTTGAATAAAACGCAAATGCAAATAATTGATTATAATGCAAATACGTTTATATTAAAATTCCTTTGAAAATAAAAAAATTCATTAGGAATAATATAGTTAAATAATGATAATACACACTTTTTGGTTTTGAAAATCACTGGAAGTTATTAATATGAAGTATATAAAAAATTCTTAATCTGCAGAAGTGCTATGTCAGCTTACAAAGTTTAAACAGAAAATGGGGAATGCGCCAGAACTTAACTTAGCAATTACAAGCATCGTTAAATAAAATATGTATAAGTTGTGTTGACAGTTTATTACATGTTAATTTTTACTAAAAAATGGTGTTAACTTATTATAAAATATATTATGGAGACTTTGGGAGTTTTGCTAAAATTCCCCCCACAGTATGGCAAGAAGTATCTTCGCCACCAGACTCCTCCTGGGAAGCAACTTCCAAAATAGCTAGTTTTGTTGCTGGTCTGTCCAGAATTCCATGGTAAGTAAGTATATTTGCGCTTCTGACTTGCTCATCACCTGCTAATCTCGTCTCCAAAACTTTACCACGCAGCCAAACATTACGAGGCGTGGTAGGAGCAACGATGATTACCAAGTCCCCCTGACTTAAAGGTTTTTGTCGATCATGTCATTTAGTTCTACACGTCAACGATGGTAGGTATTCCACAAGCCATTTTTTCCAAAATATATTTTCATATTGCTGTGAAGTTAATCAGGATTGTTTAAGAAGCACCCCACTATCATTACAAGACGACATAGGTTTTAACCCTTAAGAACTGCCCACTAGGAAGTTATTTGGTGTTAAAGCCTCACTAGATTCTTCATCTATAGGAACATAGGCCAGGGGCCTACAATTTATAATGTTTTTTACTTCTGCAAGCATACTGTACAAGAGCTCATCGCTCGGTGACCTTGAAGGCATTATTTGATATAAAATTGTTTTGACTGAGCGTACTTGGCGCTCCCATGCACCACCCATGTGTGTCGTTGTAGTAAAACTTTTAACAAGTTCGTCTCGATCAACATCTGCTAAGGCCTCACGAAGTTCTCTCTCTGCACCAACAAAATTTGTCACATTGTCGCTATAGATTTCATGTGGACTTCCCCTCCGAGCCATAAAGTTACGAATAGCGAGAATGCATGACGATGTTGTTAAAGAATGTGCAACCTCAATGTGCACTGCTCTTATGGACAAGCCAGTAAATAGAACCCCATAACGCTTTTCTTTACGACGATTAACCGTTACCAAGAGAGGACCAGAGAAATCTATTCCTGTGTGTGTAAAAGGTGCTACGTATGAAGCGACACGAGGTCGAGGCAACGCAGCCATCTGTGGATTTTGAGGTAGCGCCTTTTTAATTTTGCACATTTGGCAATTCTGAATTACTGACTTATATGTTGTCCAAAGTTTTGAAATAGAGTATTTATGTCTAATTTCGTTGACCGCAGTCTCGTGGTTCATGTGGTGAAACTTTTCTTGTTAGTTTTGAAAAATTAATCTAGTTATATCACCTTTTCGTGGCAGTACAACCGGACGCTTTTGCTCAAATGGGATTTCAGCATTATCGATTCTGCCTTGAACTCGTAGTATACCATCATCTAAATAGGGATTTTTTTTATAAAGTTCACTGGTCTTGGGTATTGGCAAATTAGATTTCAATAAAGAAATTTCATGATTATAATTTTCCTATTGGGTCTGCACAAATAAACTTGTTTCTGCTTTTTGTAAATTTTCTTGGGTAAGTTCTTTTCGTTGCTTATTACTAAAACGGCAATTATTAATAAATCTTAAGACATAAGCTGCTGTTCGCAGCTAACGTGTCCATTTTGAAAATATGAAAGTGTTAAAAACCATGTTGGATTTTGAAATTATAAGTAAATGTTTCGGACATTCCTCTTGAGTTGGCTCCAGTGGAGCATTTGCTTGAGACCATTCGTTCTCAGAACAGGTTAAGAAATCAGGGCCTTGTAGCCATCGAGAAGAATTGGTGATTACATGAATTTTAGACCATTTTGTAGCATCATCTGCAACATTCTGCTTCCTTGGAATCCATCTCCATTCGTTAATTGATGACAACTCTAGAATCTCAGTGATTCGGAAGGCTACAAATTGGTTGTATTTGCGGTGATCGGAATTAATCCAGCTCAACACCGTTTTAGAGTCGGTCCAATAATTTTTTTTTTAATTTGAATGCTATGGTTTTCGCATATATATTTAGAGTATCGAGCCCCTATTAGGGCAGCCATAAGCTCCAAACTCGTGTCTTTGAGCCGACTATTGAGCACACTATGTCGCCATCTTTCTTCAATCTGAAGTAACATACAGCTGCAAATCCTTCTTTGCTTGCATTTACAAACGTATTGTGCTTCTGCGTTATTATAATTTTCTAACGATTTTAAACAACAACGAGGAATTTTGATCTTGCCGATATTAGGCAAAATGCTAGCCCATTTAGTAAATAATTTAAGGGGAATTTGATCATCCCAATCTACCTTCGATCTCCATACATCTTGCAGCAGAATCTTGACATACATTATGATATGCCCTATTAAACCAAGGGGGTCATATATTGACATAACAAGCCGTAACATCTCTCGTTTTGTTGGAATTTTTCCACCGGAAAATATATCACTTTGGGATAGCCATGATGATATTTTGGGAACATCTTCTTGATGTTCCCAAAAAACGCCTAACACTTTTAAATTTTGTTTCTCTTCTTTTATACCCCGGCATTTTGCGCCCACTTCTTTAGCTGGAGGTAAAGATTCCAATGCTAGTTTGTCATTAGAAATCCAATTTCAAATATTAAAACCAGCTTGGCGATGAATATAGCAAACATCAGACATAAGTTTCGATGATTCTTCGGAATTATCAGCAGAATCAAGAAAATCATCGACGTAATGATTTTCTTTTATCGCTTTAGCAGCAATGGGGAACTAATTTTCAAATTTGGTAGCATTTAAATTTTTTACGTATTGGGAAATGCTAGGAGCACGTGACGCCCCGAAAATCATCACATCCATTACGTATATATCGGGGGATCTACTCTGCTCACATTCGCGTCAAAGAAATCGTTGAACATTGCAATCCTCTGGTCGTACGTGCACCTGGTGGAACATCTCCTCGATGTCTCCACAAACAGCCACAGATTTTTCACGATATTTGCAAAGAATAAATGGCAAAGAAGCCAAATAGTCAGGTCCTTTTAGTAAAAGCTGGTTTAAAGAGACGCCATTAGATTTGGCAGCCGCATCCCAAACAACTCGAGATTTGCCCGGTTTATTTTTATTAAACACGGCAAAAATGGGGAGGTACCAGACCTTTTTATCAACATAATCGATTTTATGTAGATTTAGTTTACGTATGTAGCCTTTAGCTAAATGTTTAGATATTGTTTCTTTAAAAATTGTTAAAAGATCTGAATTCTATATCAATTTTCTTTCCAGACATATCAATATCTTTAATAACTAGGTGGCATCTCTATTATATCAAATTTCCACAATAGTGGAACCTCATAATGCCCACTAGGCTTTTTTTTTGTAAGCTTATTTAACAATGCTAATGCTCTTTTATCATTATCAGACTCTAGGGGAGATTTTAGCTCTATCTTGCTTTTTCTTATTGCGTTTTCAAGCGAATAAAAATTCCTAACCAACTGACCTAATTCTTCAACAGTGGTTGTACAATTACATACTTGAAAATTATAATTCTTACTTGCTTTGTTTTCACCAACAGCCATAAATCAGCCATCTCAATTTCGTACGGACAGCAATGGGTTCTTGTGGCAATCCCTCACGAATCTTATTTGATACACCTATATCAAAATGATTCAAACCGATTAATATTTGTGGCACAGCGTTCTCATAACTTTCAACTTTTAGGTTTCGCAAGTGGCGATATTGTTGAGATAGTTTCTCATAATTCATTGATTGTACAGGCCAATTTAATGATTCTACTCTGTAGACATTAATTGTTTATAACCAGTTTCTATAACCAGTTTGTTATTTCCCCCTGAAATAGAAACTGTTAATCTTCTTGAATTTTCTTCGTTTCGTTCTATACCTCCCGTCCACCGCAAACACAAGGAATTTGAACCTCCGCTAATATTCAATTCATTCACCAATGATTCATTCATTAAACTGATTGGTGATCCTTCTTCGATGAAGGCAAATGTATTTATTGTTTATTTTCCATAAATTTGGATAGGAATTATTTTGAATAAAACTGCTTTTAATTGATCCCTATGTGTGTTATTTATGACTACCTTTTCTTCTTCATGTTTAGTTTTAATTATATCATTGCCTTTTTGTTTAGAATAACGATGCAATGAAGGATGATGAAAAAATTCACAGCCCTCTTCCCCACATTTTCTCCTTTTAATACAATCACCACTATGTTTGATTAAACAGATTTTACATAAATTGTATTTACGTACAATATTCCACTTCTTCCCTAGCTCAAGTGATTTGTATGTTGAACAACTAGTTATTGTTCTACAATTGTTATTGTTACATACCACACATAAACGTTGATTATGAGAGTGTAAAAAAGCTTTCTTGCTTGTTGTTGTTATTTTATTTATTTTTTCTTTGCTTTGACTTTTTGTACTCTGGTCGACTGTTATACTGCTAGCTGTTATAGCAATATTAAACAACCATTTATTAATTTCGTATAGATTTGGTTTTTTGTTTTCTTTAATCAGCTGCATTTTATGAGTTGCCCATTGCATTTGATACAAAGGTGGAAGTTTTTGTATCAAATCGTGAAGTATTGACGAATTGTGAAGTTCTTCAAATCGCTTGCTGTGATAGTAGAGATCAAACTAAGAACTTGTACAGCCATGTTGGTAAGTGTTTTTAAATTATTATCATCGACTTTTGGCGTATTTTGTATTTTATTTATACCCTTCACAAAATTGTGAAAGGGTATATTTAGGTTTGTCATTCCGTGTGTAATTTCTTCGATATCAATATGCGACCCCATAAAGTATATATATTTTGGATCCTTATGAATAGCTATGACGATTGAGAGATGTCCGTCTGTCCGTCAGTCTGTACGTGAAATCGGTTTTCCCAAGCCCCCAGAAGAGCTAGAGACTTCATTCTTGGACTGATCGATTGGAAGTGAGCTAACTTAGAAAAATCGGAAGGACGGTTCCAGAGCTGGGAAGCTTACACCTATTTCTCGACGCAAAATTAACACCAAAAACCGATTATTTTTTTGCTTATTTGAAAATTGAACCTATTTCATGCATTGGGACTCCACAATTGTCCATTTAAAACTTCAAAAATAAAAGTTTTTTTCCAGGGATGGGAAATTTAATTTTCTTTTTCATTCAGTGTTTTGTGGTATATATAATAACTAAAATGTTTAAAAATTTAAAGTTTTTCTTAAATAAAACCGTTTTTGGTGTAATGAAGATTTGCATCGATGAAAAAATTTAAAAATTTAAAGTTCCCATCCAGGGTTAGGAAATTCAATTTTTTTTTATACAATAAGCTAACCAAAAATCAACTGACGTCATTTTTCCTGGTTAAAATTACTTTTTATTTCGGCAAAACTAAATTGGTATTAAAAATTAAAAAAAATCAAAATTTCGATTCCAGGGTTCGGTACTGCAATATTTTTTAGTACATGAAAGTAACGAAAGTAGTAACAAATTTGTAATTTTTCTTAAATAAAACCGCTTTATACATCATGAAGACTTCCATTGGTAGCAAATAATTTTAAAAATTCAATTTTCGATTCCAGGGATCGGAAATTGAATATTTTTTTTACACATTCGGTATTTTGTGGTACATATAATAAGTAATATGTTTAAAAATTTAAAGTTTTTCTTAGATAAAACCGTTTTATACATCAGGCAGATTTGCATAGATGAAAAAAAAAAAAATTATAACATCTAAAAATTTTTATCCAGGGCTAGGAAATATTAATATTTTTTGTACATTAAAAAAACTAAAAATCAACTAACGTCGTTTTATCCTGGTTAAAATTAATTTTTGTCCTGGTAGAACAGATTTGGTATCAAAATTAAAAAAAACAAATTTCGATTCCAGGGCTCGAAAACTGATATATATTGTACTAAAAGAAAGTGACAGAAACGGTTACAAATTTGTAGTTTTTCTTAAATAAAACCACTTTATACATCATGAAGACTTGTATGGGTAAAAATTATTTTAAAACGTTTTAATTTTCGCCTCCAGGGATCGGAAATTGAAATATTTTTTGGGCACATTCGGTATTTTGTGGTACATATAATGACTAAAATATATAAATATGTTAAGTTTTTCTTAAATAAAACCGTTTTTGGTAACATGAAGATTTGCACGGATGAAAAAATATTTTTAGATTTAAAGTTCCCATCCAGGGTTAGGAAATTTGAATTTTTTAATACAATAACATAACCAATAATCAATTAACGTCGTTTCTTCTTGGTTAAAATAATTTTTTATTCTGGCAAAATAAATTTGGTATCAAAAATTTAAAAAAATCAAAATTTCGTTTCCAGTGTTGTATACTGCAATGTTTTGTAGTACATGAAAGTGACAAAAAATTTTAAAAATTTTAGTTCTTCTTATATAAAACCGCTTTATACACCATAAAGACTTGAATTGGTAAAACATTATTTAAAAAAATTTAGTTTTCGTCTCCAGGGGTGGGAAATTTTATTTTTATTTATTATTATTATTTTTTTTTGTATATTCGTTATTTTGTGATACATATGGTAATTAATATGTTTAAAAATCTAAAGTTTTTCTTAAATAAAACCATTTTTGGTATCATTAAGATTTGCATTGATTAAAATAAATTTAAAAATTTAAAGTTCTCAAATTTCAAATTTTTTTATACAATACATAACCAAAAATCAATTAATGTCGTTTTCTTCCAAGTTTAAATTGTTTTTTATTTCGGCGAAACAAAATTGGTATTAAAATTAAAAAGAAAATAAAAATTTTGATTCCAGGGTTGGATACTGCAATATACGTTCATGTTCGTTACCAAAATGGTTAAAAATTTGTACTTCTGCTTAAATAAACCGCTTTACACATTATGCTAAAAAAATATTAAAAATTAAAATTTCTTTTCCAAGGGTGGGAAATTTGGAATATTTTTTTAAGTAACCAAAAAACGCAACTGAAGTTGTTTTTATTTTTTGCTAACTGAAACTATTTTATAAGTTAGAAAGCAGACGTACGTTAGTGAAGGGTATATAAGATTCGGCACAGCCGAATATAGCACTTTACTTGTTTTAATTGTATTTATTATCTTTTCAGGTTGACCAAACAACAGGTAGAGGACATGCATGACATCAGGCACGTTTGATGTGTGGACTAGCAGATGACGTACGCTGTTTAGTGCTTCACCCTTTAGGGCCTTTTGAAGGCGGATAAGGTTTTCTTCGTTGGTGAAGGCGCAGGCGGCGGTGGACCATTCAAAGGTAGATAAAAATATGCCGGAAATATATAAATAAAAATATTCGCCGGAAAATATTGGGAGTTCCTTTGGCAGAGACTGTCATGAAGAGATGTTCATTTGTGAAAGGCTGCAAATGGGTATGTGAATATGTAGAATTCAATGGTGCAGCAAAATTAAAATGTGAAGAGGAAATTGGTTGTTGTGAAATAAATTCTTGCGGAAATGAATGATTACGTGTGTAGTTATTTGAAGTAGAAGAAGTAAGTATATAATTATTATTATTCATTGTCGCCATAGGTCTTGAGGACTCCATTCGCTGAAAGCCACTAAAAGTGGAAATGTTCGCTGTACAATTGGGTACTGCGTACACAGGTAAGTACGAATTATTGGCAGCACTGTTGACCATTGGTGGGACAATTGTTACAATATTTTGTGGTGCTACAGAAAATCCGTTACACGTGGTTGATGGTTGTTCTGCTTGAGGTGGAGCAATATTTAACGAATTTTGAGCAGGTTTAATAGTTTGATTTGGCAAACTAGTTGTTGTTATGTTTGACTTGGTACTTACATCTTTCTGTTGGTGAGACACAGACTCTGTTGATGTAATCCAATTATTGATAGTCTGAGATTTCAAAAAGTTGGTATTTTTTATTTAGGTAATCTTTATTTAATTTTCGTTCTTTCTCTAACTTTTGAAGCTGCAAATCAATTTTTTGTGACGGAGACCGGCGAGAACGATTTGAGCGTCGGCTTGTGGTACTAGGTGTAGCCGAATTTGGCCTTATGGATGAACACGAAAGACATTTGAAAAATGTGTCATCTATGGCACTACCGCAATTTTTATGGACTACGTTGTGGCATTGGACATAGGTCGACATATTTTCGTGAGAGGGGTTGTGGCAAAGTGAACAATCATGCGTGTAACTTACGAGTCTGAGCGTTTTATATTTATATATATATGTATATATATATATATATATATATATATATGTATATATATATATATATATATATATATATATATATATATATATATATATATATATATATATATATATATATATATATATATATATATATATATATATATATTCTATTTTTTTAACGTTAAGTAGTTTGTTTTTGTGGTGCTTAACTTTTCTGTATTCTTAACTTTTCCGTGATATGAAAAATGCATATGACTACACGTGTATTTACACTTTGTGTACATATTTTAAGTTTTTTACCCTACGTATTAATTTTTTTTAATGGTTTAACACATTATATGTTGAATATTGAAAAATACAATGAAATAAAAAACGATTCTGAAAAGTTTAGATGCCCTTAACCTGTAGGAGTTCCATGTGGAGATCGAAAGCTGCTTAACTTTTCCGTATTCCTAAGTTTTCTACGCCTTAATTTTTACGATCTTTTACTGTATATATATATATATATATATATATTGTTGAGAAGGCAAGAGGCCAAGCCAGCAATTTCCAAATGTATTTTGAATAAAACGCAAATGCAAATAATTGATTATAATGCAAATACGTTTATATTAAAATTCCTTTGAAAATAAAAAAATTCATTAGGAATAATATAGTTAAATAATGATAATACACACTTTTTGGTTTTGAAAATCACTGGAAGTTATTAATATGTAGTATATAAAAAATTCTTAATCTGCAGAAGTGCTATGTCAGCTTACAAAGTTTAAACAGAAAATGGGGAATGCGCCAGAACTTAACTTAGCAATTACAAGCATCGTTAAATAAAATATGTATAAGTTGTGTTGACAGTTTATTACATGTTAATTTGTACTAAAAAATGGTGTCAACTTATTATAAAATATATTATGGAGACTTTGGGAGTTTTGCTAAAATTCCCCCCGCAGTATGGCAAGAAGTATCTTCGCCACCAGACTCCTCCTGGGAAGCAACTTCCAAAATAGCTAGTTTTGTTGCTGGTCTGTCCAGAATTCCATGGTAAGTAAGTATATTTGCGCTTCTGACTTGCTCATCACCTGCTAATCTCGTCTCCAAAACTTTACCACGCAGCCAAACATTACGAGGCGTGGTAGGAGCAACGATGATTACCAAGTCCCCCTGACTTCAAGGTTTTTGTCGATCATGTCATTTAGTTCTACACGTCAACGATGGTAGGTATTCCACAAGCCATTTTTTCCAAAATATATTTTCATATTGCTGTGAAGTTAATCAGGATTGTTTAAGAAGCACCCCACTATCATTACAAGACGACATAGGTTTTAACCCTTAAGAACTGCCCACTAGGAAGTTATTTGGTGTTAAAGCCTCACTAGATTCTTCATCTATAGGAACATAGGCCAGGGGCCTACAATTTAATATGTTTTTTACTTCTGCAAGCATACTGTACAAGAGCTCATCGCTCGGTGCCCTTGAAGGCATTATTTGATATAAAATTGTTTTGACTGAGCGTACTTGGCGCTCCCATGCACCACCCATGTGTGTCGTTGTAGTAAAAGTTTTAACAAGTTCGTCTCGATCAACATCTGCTAAGGCCTCACGAAGTTCTCTCTCTGCACCAACAAAATTTGTCACATTGTCGCTATAGATTTCATGTGGACTTCCCCTCCGAGCCATAAAGTTACGAATAGCGAGAATGCATGACGATGTTGTTAAAGAATGTGCAACCTCAATGTGCACTGCTCTTATGGACAAGCCAGTAAATAGAACCCCATAACGCTTTTCTTTACGACGATTAACCGTTACCAAGAGAGGACCAGAGAAATCTATTCCTGTGTGTGTAAAAGGTGCTACGTATGAAGCGACACGAGGTCGAGGCAACGCAGCCATCTGTGGATTTTGAGGTAGCGCCTTTTTAATTTTGCACATTTGGCAATTCTGAATTACTGACTTATATGTTGTCCAAAGTTTTGAAATAGAGTATTTATGTCTAATTTCGTTGACCGCAGTCTCGTGGTTCATGTGGTGAAACTTTTCTTGTTAGTTTTGAAAAATTAATCTAGTTATATAACCTTTTCGTGGCAGTACAACCGGACGCTTTTGCTCAAATGGGATTTCAGCATTATCGATTCTGCCTTGAACTCGTAGTATACCATCATCTAAATAGGGATTTTTTTTATAAAGTTCACTGGTCTTGGGTATTGGCAAATTAGATTTCAATAAAGAAATTTCATGATTATAATTTTCCTATTGGGTCTGCACAAATAAACTTGTTTCTGCTTTTTGTAATTTTTCTTGGGTAAGTTCTTTTCGTTGCTTATTACTAAAACGGCAATTATTAATAAATCTTAAGACATAAGCTGCTGTTCGCAGCTAACGTGTCCATTTTGAAAATCTGAAAGTTTTAAAAACCATGTTGGATTTCGAAATTATAAGTAAATGTTTCGGACATTCCTCTTAAGTTGGCTCCAGTGGAGCATTTGCTTGAGACCATTCGTTCTCATAACAGGTTAAGAAATCAGGGCCTTGTTGCCATCGAGAAGAATTGGTGATTACATGAATTTTAGACCATTTTGTAGCATCATCTGCAACATTCTGCTTCCTTGGAATCCATCTCCATTCGTTAATTGATGACAACTCTAGAATCGCAGTGATTCGGAAGGCTACAAATTGGTTGTATTTGCGGTGATCGGAATTAATCCAGCTCAACACCGTTTTAGAGTCGGTCCAATAATTTTTTTTTAATTTGAATGCTATGGTTTTCGCATATATATTTAGCGTATCGAGCCCCTATTAGGGCAGCCATAAGCTCCAAACTCGTGTCTTTGAGCCGACTATTGAGCACACTATGTCGCCATCTTTCTTCAATCTGAAGTAACATACAGCTGCAAATCCTTCTTTGCTTGCATTTACAAACGTACTGTGCTTCTGCGTTATTATAATTTTCTAACAATTTTAAACAACAACGAGGAATTTTGATCTTGCCGATATTAGGCAAAATGCTAGCCCATTTAGTAAATAATTTAAGGGGAATTTGATCATCCCAATCTATCTTCGATCTCCATACATCTTGCAGCAGAATCTTGACATACATTATGATATGCCCTATTAAACCAAGGGGGTAATATATTGACATAACAAGCCGTAACATCTCTCGTTTTGTTGGAATTTTTCCACCGGAAAATATATCACTTTGGGATAGCCATGGTGATATTTTGGGAACATCTTCTTGATGTTCCCAAAAAACGCCTAACACTGTTAAATTTTGTTTCTCTTCTTTTATACCCCGGCATTTTGCGCCCACTTCTTTAGCTGGAGGTAAAGATTCCAATGCTAGTTTGTCATTAGAAATCCAATTTCAAATATTAAAACCAGCTTGGCGATGAATATAGCAAACATCAGATATAAGTTTCGATGATTCTTCGGAATTATCAGCAGAATCAAGAAAATCATCGACGTAATGATTTTCTTTTATCGCTTTAGCAGCAATGGGGAACTAATTTTCAAATTTGGTAGCATTTAAATTTTTTACGTATTGGGAAATGCTAGGAGCACGTGACGCCCCGAAAATCATCACATCCATTACGTATATATCGGGGGATCTACTCTGCTCACATTCGCGTCAAAGAAATCGTTGAACATTGCAATCCTCTGGTCGTACGTGCACCTGGTGGAACATCTCCTCGATGTCTCCACAAACAGCCACAGATTTTTCACGATATTTGCAAAGAATAAATGGCAAAGAAGCCAAATAGTCAGGTCCTTTTAGTAAAAACTGGTTTAAAGAGACGCCATTAGATTTGGCAGCCGCATCCCAAACAACTCGAGTTTTGCCCGGTTTATTTTTATTAAACACGGCAAAAATGGGGAGGTACCAGACCTTTTTATCAACATAATCGATTTTATGTAGATTTAGTTTACGTATGTAGCCTTTAGCTAAATGTTTAGATATTGTTTCTTTAAAAATTGTTAAAAGATCTGAATTCTATATCAATTTTCTTTCCAGACATATCAATATCTTTAATAACTAGGTGGCATCTCTATTATATCAAATTTCCACAATAGTGGAACCTCATAATGCCCACTAGGCTTTTTTTTGTAAGCTTATTTAACAATGCTAATGCTCTTTTATCATTATCAGACTCTAGGGGAGATTTTAGCTCTATCTTGCTTTTTCTTATTGCGTTTTCAAGCGAATAAAAATTCCTAACCAACTGACCTAATTCTTCAACAGTGGTTGTACAATTACATACTTGAAAATTATAATTCTTACTTGCTTTGTTTTCACCAACAGCCATAAATCAGCCATCTCAATTTCGTACGGACAGCTATGGGTTCTTGTGGCAATCCTTCACGAATCTTATTTGATACACCTATATCAAAATGATTCAAACCGATTAATATTTGTGGCACAGCGTTCTCATAACTTTCAACTTTTAGGTTTCGCAAGTGGCGATATTGTTGAGATAGTTTCTCATAATTCATTGATTGTACAGGCCAATTTAATGATTCTACTCTGTAGACATTAATTGTTTATAACCAGTTTCTATAACCAGTTTGTTATTTCCCCCTGAAATAGAAACTGTTAATCTTCTTGAATTTTCTTCGTTTCGTTCTATACCTCCCGTCCACTGCAAACACAAGGAATTTGAAACTCCGCTAATATTCAATTCATTCACCAATGATTCATTCATTAAACTGATTGGTGATCCTTCATCGATGAAGGCAAATGTATTTATTGTTTTTTTTTCATAAATTTGGATAGGAATTATTTTGAATAAAACTCCTTTTAATTGATCCCTATGTGTGTTATTTATGACTACCTTTTCTTCTTCATGTTTAGTTTTAATTATATCATTGCCTTTTTGTTTAGAATAACGACGCAATGAAGGATGATAAAAAAATTCACATCCCTCTTCCCCACATTTTCTCCTTTTATTACAATCACCACTATGTTTGATTAAACAGATTTTACATATGTAAGTTGTATTTACGTACAATATTCCACTTCTCCCCTAGCTCAAGTGATTTGTATGATGAACAACTAGTTATTGTTCTACAATTGTTATTGTTACATACCACACATAAACTTTGATTATGAGAGTGTAAAAAAGCTTTCTTGCTTGTTGTTGTTATTTTATTTATTTTTTCTTTGCTTTGACTTTTTGTACTCTGGTCGACTGTTATACTGCTAGCTGTTATACCAATATTAAACAACCATTTATTAATGATTTTGGTTTTTTGTTTTCTTTAATCAGCTGCATTTTATGAGTTGCCCATTGCATTTGATACAAAGGTGGAAGTTTTTGTATCAAATCGTGAAGTATTGACGAATTGTGAAGTTCTTCAAATCGCTTGCTGTGTTAGTAGAAATCAAACTAAGAACCTGTACAGCCATGTAGGTAAGTGTTTTTAAATTATTATCATCGACTTTTGGCGTATTTTGTATTTTATTTTTAATTGTATTTATTATCTTTTCAGGGTGACCAAACAACAGGTAGAGGACATGCATGACATCAGGCATGTTTGATGTGTGGACTAGCAGATGACGTACGCTGTTTAGTGCTTCACCATTTAGGGCCTTTTGAAGGCGGATAAGGTAGATAAAAATATGCCGGAAATATATAAATAAAAATGTTCGCCGGAAAATATTGGGAGTTCCTTTGGCAGAGACTGTCGTGAAGAGATGTTCATTTGTGAAAGGCTGCGCGGTGGTGGCAAATGGGTATGTGAATATGTAGAATTCAATGGTGCAGCAAAATTAAAATCTGAAGAGGAAATTGGTTGTTGTGAAATAAATTCTTGCGGAAATGAATGATTATGTGTGTAGTTATTTGAAGTAGAAGAAGTAAGTATATAATTATTATTATTCATTGTCGCCATAGGTCTTGAGGACTCCATTCGCTGAAAGCCACTAAAAGTGGAAATGTTCGCTGTACAATTGGGTACTGCGTACACAGGTAAGTACGAATTATTGGCAGCATTGTTGACCATTGGTGGGACAATTGTTACAATATTTTGTAGTGCTACAGAAAATACCACGTTACACGTGGTTGATGGTTGTTCTGCTTGAGGTGGAGCAATATTTAAAGAATTTTGCGCAGGTTTAATAGTTTGATTTGGCAAACTAGTTGTTGGTATGTTTGACTTGGTACTTACATCTTTCTGTAGGGGTTGTTGGTGAGACTCAGACTCTGTCGATGTAATCCAATTATTCATAGTCTGAGATTTCAAAAAGTTGGTATTTTTGATTTAGGTAATCTTTATTTAATTTTCGTTCTTCCTCTAACTTTTGAAGCTGCAAATAAATTTTTTGTGACGGAGACCGGCGAGAACGATTTGAGCGTCGGCTTGTGGTACTAGGTGTAGCCGAATTTGGCCTTATGGATGAACACGAAAGACATTTGAAAAATGTGTCATCTATGGCACTACCGCAATTTTTATGGACTACGTTGTGGCATTGGACATAGGTCGACATATTTTCGTGAGAGGGGTTGTGGCAAAGTGAACAATCATGCGTGTAACTTACGAGTCCGAGCGTTTTTCAAAAAATAAAAATTTATATAAATATTTTATCTTTTCTTTATTTAATGAACTCTTAACTAGAACTGTTTTCTTAATTCTATTTACAATATTTATAACTAATCTTTTACTTTATAAATCAGCTGACGTTTGGTGAAACGGTTTTGCAAAAATTATTAAATTGAAATTAAATGCGGAAATGACTATTAGATTGCGAAATGGTATAGTTTATTGAACTATGAAAGAAGAGCATTGCATTTGGCAATTAATTATTATTGCTTACTATGGGAATTGAGTTTGTTGAACCAATGAAAATATTACTGTTCCCAATTAATTGGTAGGGAATCTGTTGGACTATTGGAATGGGTGGTTGACATAACTCCTCCCCCGTTTAACTGAAAACTCTCCTGAGTTCTTATAGTTACGCTTATTTTGTGATTTTTTATTATTTTTTTGTATGTGAAAAATATAATTACTACAGTTAGTGCCAATAGGCTGAATATCAAAGCAAGGCCATTAAAGGCGTAGTTGAGTTTTTTATGAAATCTGATTTCTTCGATCTTCTGAATATTTTCGATCTGATTAAATACTATTTCATCAAACGTTAGCTGAGCTGTAATATTATTCAAATTAAAATTATTGTTTATTAAAAAATGTTGTTCAAACTTATCATAAAAATTACAATACATATCTCCATTATTTCTAATTTACAATCATTAAATGCTATTAGTTGATTTCCTTTTAAATTGAGTTGTCAATTATTACAACTACTATTAACTATGGAATTTATGTGATTTTTCATAATTATTAAGCCTGGTTTTATTTCTATAGTTTCCATTTGTTTGTTCTTTCTTTTTAAGCAATTATTCGTAAAAATACATAGTTTAGACTGTTTAAAATGACTTCTTTTTAATTCCTTATTAAAATCATACATTGTGTTGTTTATCTTTAAAATTTCTCTATTTTCAAAGACTAGTTCTTCTTTTCATTAGGAATAGATAGAAAAAATTTTTAGGTATTTAAATTGTAAAAATTATCTTATTTTCTTTATATTGAGCTGCACTTACTTTAGTATTTTGTGTTTTGTAAAGATCGATATTGTAACGAATTATTTATTCACTTGTTACTACATTATTATTCATAGTGTTGTTTTTGCAGCAACAGGTTTATTTTGTACGTGTTCCGCATTATCTAGCAAAATTTTAATTTTTAACAGTATATCCAGATATATGAGCTTATTTTCTAATTCTTCATCATTCTTAAATATTTGATTCAATCTTAAGTTAATTTGTGCCCTATCGCTTTCTATTGTGTTCTTTAATTTCGAAATTGTGCTATTAAATATGTGGTTTATTTGGATACTTCTGTTAAGGTCTTCTATTATTGCATGATTGTTGTCTTCAATTATATGTGTATGTCGTTCTATTTCTGTCCTGTCAGAGTCGTCCATTGTGCCGTATAACCATTTCATTCCTGTTCCTACGAAATTTATTAGTCCTCTTGGATGTCAAGTGGGGATGATTGTTTTTAATTTTGATTTTACTTTTGTTAGTTCACTATCTAAAAAGTGTTTGTCGTTGATATTTGATATATGTATATCAGGTCATATGTACCTGAAAATTTATTAGTTCTTTTTATATTTGTTGGGTGGATACCTTCTAGTTTCATTTTTATGTATCTAGGTTCTTGCTTATGTCTAAGAGTTTTGTAATTTCTTACGTACCCTTCCTGATTTGTATTTTGGTATTCTTCGCTGTTAATATTTATCTTTGTGATTTGTTTTTCTTTCGTGGTTGTTAATAAATCATAGATTTTGTTTTTTTCAATTTTTCCGTTTGCTATATCTATTGGTTTTGCCTTGGTTACGGAATGAACATATTTGTTGTACCATTCAGTATATTTATATAATTTTTCCTGGACTGATAAAATTGAGTTTTCGATTTCTAATGTTCTAAATTTCTCTCCTATGGTGTTATGGAATCTTTCGATATCTGCATTTCCTGTATGAGAATTCGGTTTTGTAAAATGGATTTCTACTTCTTCTTGCCTAAAAAAATCTTTAACATTGGTTGAGTTGAACTCGTTGTCGGCAATTATAAGTTTTGGTTTTGCGGTTAAAGAGAAATATAAACGAAGTTTTTCTATACGTGTTATACTATTCCTGTCTTCTAAGTAAATAGCAGAAGCTTGTTTCGAAAATTTGTCTATGAAAGTTAGGAAACTATGTTTTTTAATAACATAAGTGTGTATTATCTCATTCGTGTCTTTGGGTGTTTCTGTTATGTAGTACTTTGGTTTATATGGTTTTCTATCATATTTACTTCTACAACACCCATTGCAGTTATTTATATATTTTTGGACGACCATTTATAGCATTTTACACTTGTGTTAAATAGTTCTATTAGTTTATGTTGCACTATGTTATAGTCGGAATCTGAAATGCCTGAATATATTCCTACTTTTCATATTTTTATAAATCTCCTAAATATGTCTGACATGAATCCACTTCTAATATCGTCTAAACTTAAAAAATTTTGTCGTTTATTATCAATTACTTTAATTGCTGCCGTCTTACTTTCAGTCAAAATTATTTGGGTATAGAAGCGGTTAACGATGGAGTCTAATATAGGAAAGTGATCATTCCTTTCTTCCTGTTGAGAATGAATAGTAGCGGCTGTACTTAAGTTGTCTATGTTAACGTCTTCATCTATTGCGCAAATTTCTCCTGTGTCTGCATTGATTCTGCTAAGAAAGTCGACTAAAGTATTTTCTTTGCCTTTGATGTACCCTATGTTAATGTCGTATTCTCCAAGTTTAAGTAACCAACGTTGAAGTCTCGGATTTATATCCTTTCCCTTATGTTTAGTTTGTAGCCATTTTAGTGGTTGGTGATCTGTCATGAGATCAAAGTTCCTTCCGTATATATATGGCCTAAAATAATTTACTCCCCAAACGATGGCCAACAGCTCTTTTTCTGTTGTGGAGTATTTTCTTTCGTGTTCATTTAGAGTTCTACTTGCGTAGCTGATGTGATGGTTGTTCTGTGTTAATACTGCTCCGATGGCGAATTCACTAGCGTCTGTTGCTAATTTAAATTTTTTTTTTTAAATCTGGGTATTTAAGGATGGGTGTGTCAACTAGTAATCTCCTGAGTTTGTAAAATGCATCTGCATATTGAGGATAATTTTTATTTATTTTAGTAACCTTTTTTAAGTATTTTGTGAATCCATGAGCTATTTTAGCATAGTCTTTTATAAACGTCCTATAATACCCGGTTATTCCTAAGCATGATTTTATTTGCTTCTGAGTTTCGGGAAGTCTTAGACTCTGAATGGTTTCTATTTTATTTGGGTTAGGCTTGAAACCTTTAGTAGTAAGAATGTGTCCCAGGTATTCGGTAGATTTTGCAAAAAACCTGCACTTGTCGACTTGGATCTTAAGATTATGTTTTCTAAGGCCATTACAAATGTTTTGTATACTACCCTTATGGTCTTGCACCGTACTGCTAAAAACCAAGATATCATCGATATAAACCATACATATTTTGTTGGTGTATTCTTTTAATACCGAATTTATTAATCTTTGGAACGTATCAGGTGCATTATTTAACCCAAAAGGCATACGGACGAATTCATAGTATCCTAATGGGGTAGAAAATGCCGTCTTTTTCCTGTCTTCCTCTTTAATGAGGATCTGGTGAAACCCTTTAGCCAGATCGAGTGTAGTGAAGTACTGTGCTCGACCAAGTTTTTCTACGATAGTGTCAATGTTTGGTATTGGGAATTTGTCACTAATAGTAATTTCATTTAAGGCTCTGTAATCGATCACGATTCTCCATTTCTTTTTTCCCGAATTGTCCGACTTCTTGGGTACAATCTATGAGGGAGAATTATATGGAGATACGCTTTCACATATTATCCCTTGTTCTATCATTTCTCGAATTTGTCTATTGATTTCCACCTCGTGTATTTGAGGATACCTGTATATTTTAGAATATACAGCTTTGTTGCTTGTTGTTCTGAACTCATGTTGTACTTCATGAGTGTGAGTAAATTACCGTCTTGAAAAAATAAGTCTGAATTCTTAGAAATAAGTTCTGTTAGAAATGTCTGCTCTTTTTTATTTATGTCTTCATGTTTTAGTTTGCGTAATATGTTTTCTGATTGTGTTTCTAGAGTTTTTATTTCTTCTGAATTGTATGGACAAGAGTCTATAAATTTTATTATATTACCGTTTATATGTAAGGAGTCTTCTTCTAAGTTTATTATTGCCGAAAAGGCTTTTAATATATTTTGTACTATTAAGCCATCAAAATTTTTGCCCTCAAAGTTGGTTAGTTTCCAACACTTAAGATTGTCTTCTTTAAATTCTTCAGGAACTTCTTCGAAATTTCCGTTAATTGTATGAAAATATATTGGTTTCTTTAATTTTCTTCTTTTAAATTGAGGTAACAAGTTCTTGTTTGGCAATGAAGTTGTTGATCCTAAATCAAGTAAACATTTGATGGTTTTATTTCCTATTCTTAAGTCAACTATCGGTAAACGAATTTTTTGGCTTGATACTGAAAATTTGCTTCACCTGTACTATTGTTTTCAATATGGTCTACTTCCATTGGGGTAGGCCCATTGTTGTTATGACTAAGAGTTCTGTTTAAATGTTAGCTACTTCTGGATTGTTGGGAGTCATTTGAATTAAAAAAGTTTTGGCGAAACTGAGTGGAATTATTATTTTGACGAACTGGAGGATGATTGTTATTGTATGGATTTTGAAATGGTTGTCCTTGAAAAGTCTGTCTTTGTTGAGATGTCCTGTTCTGTCCATTTTCACTGTAATTTCTCTGTTGTTGGTTCTGTTGACGTGTATAAGTACTCTTTTGAAATCTATTGCCATATTATCTTAGTATTCCGGTCTCTTCTAGAGCGTAATAAGCTTCCCTAAGAGTGGATGTATTTCTACTATAAATTATGCTAGATAAATTTGGATGTATTCCATTCAAAAAAGTTTTAAGTATAATTGATTCATTAGTAAGAGGCGAAAACTCCTGGGGTTTATTTATATCAAATTCATACTTAGTGTTTAACTTATCTAATATATATTTCTAAGGTTCTTAAAATAATTGCTTGCATTAGTATTCTTCATGTTGATTGCTTGATGATAGAGGGAGTGATATCCTTCTTTGTTTCCGAAATTCTTTATGAGTTTTTCCTTTATTCGGGTCCATGTTGCTTCTGCTCCTAAAGCTCTTACTACTTGTAGGGCTGGTCCTTGAATTTTATTTTTTACATATCTTTCGAAAACAAATCGTTGTAGGATGGCATTCTCTTGGAACAGTGGCAATATTAACCCCACTTCTCTGATGAATGAATATATGTCATATTCTTTGATAGACCCAGATAGTACGGCAGGCTGGATGGTGTTGTTATCTTCTGAGGATTTTTTTTTATCGTCAGATCTTGTTTGAATAGTTTATATTGTCTTTAGAAACAATTTCAGTTTGAAAGTTTTTATTTTAGATTTATTATCATTATTTTTTCACTATAGCTATTTTGTGCTATATTGTCTTCAGACGTTGGAAACAAACTTGCACATATGTTTGGTAAAGTCTTTAGACTTATTGTTCACGTTATACAAAAATTTCTTTTTTTCACGATTGTTTCAATGAAATCTTTAGATTTTTCAATGTCACTGTTCATTTTTCCACAAGGATATTTTTTTCTCTTAAGGTTAACGGTTTATTGGTGTCCTTCGGGATATTCACTATTTTCCGTTAAACAGGATCTTTACCGACTGCGCCACTTACGAGTCCAGCGTTTTTCAAAAAATTAAAAAATATATATATATAAATATCTTATTTCTTCTTTATTTAATGAACTCTTAACTAGAACTGTTTTCTTAATTCTATTTACAATATTTATAACTTATCTTTTACTTTATAATTCAGCTGACGTTGGGTGAAATGGTTTTGCAAAAAATATTAAATTGAAATTAAATGTGGAAATGCTGACTACTTAGATTGGGAAATGGTATAGTTTATTGACCTATGAAAGTAGAGCATTGCATTTGGTAATTAATTATTATTGCTTACTATGGGAATTGAGTTTGTTGAACCAATGCAAATTTTACTGTTCCCAATTAACTGGTAGGGAATGTGTTGGACTATTGGAATGGGTGGTTGACATAACTTGTGGTGCTTAAGTTGCTGTTGACCACTTAGGTTTTGTAAAGACATATTCTACTTACTGCGAGATTGGCTAGTTGTCTTGAAGATTGGGGTTGATCCAGGTAAGCCGGATGACCACAAAAAGAATTTTTAAATGTTGAAAAGGCAAGGAGCCAAGCCAGTAATTTCCAAATGGATTTTGAATAAAACGCAAATGCAAATAAAACACTTGATTATAAACGTATTTGAATTATAATCAAGTGTTTTATTAGCATTTGCGTTTTATTTAAAATCCATTTGGAAATTGCTGGCTTGGCTTCTTGCCTTATATATATAATATATATATATATATATATATATATATATATATATATATATATATATATATATATATATATATATATATATATATATAAATGTAAACGGCCCTAATTAATATTTTGATAATTTTACAAAAGAAGCAAACAATCGTTTAAAACTAATAGTATAGTGTCAATCAGCGTAACTTTCACCATTATTAAGAAAAAAGGTGTGATAATTTGAATTCTTGCAAAATAAAATTAATTTAATTATATGTGCATGCTTTTTATTTATTTTTAATAAACATTAATATTATGTTAAAATTGATTTCCATATTACATCACAAAAAATATTTAACATATTAAAACTAAATGAAAAAAAAAATATTTAAAGCGTTGCAAGAATTGGAGTAAAGCAGATTAAATTTAGATCATATTAATTAATTTTCAAAGGTTGTGCTATCATAGGAATAATGGCAATTATATATATATATATATATATATATATATATATATATATATATATTATATGTAAAGTAGTTTGTTTTTGTGGTGTTAACTTTTCTGCATTCTTAACTTTTTCGTAATATGAAAAATGCATATGACTACATGTGTATTCACACTTTGTATATATATTTTAAGTTTATGTTAATATACGTATTAATTTTTTTTAATGTCTTTACACATTATATATTTTAGTACACGTGCTAAAATAAATGTTAAATATTGCAAAATACAATGAAATCAAAAATGGTTCTAAAAAGTTAAGATGCCCTTTACTTGTTGGAGTTCCATGTAGAGATTGAAAGCTGCTTAACTTTTCCGTATTCCTAAGTTTTGCGCGTCTGAACTTTTATGAGCTTCTACAATATATATATATATATATATATATATATATATATATATGTATATATATATATATATATATATATATATATATATATATATGTATATATATATATATATATATATATATATATGTAAATGTATATATAAATTTATCGTTAGCTAAAACGGAAACCCCCTAATACACATTTTGATAATTTTACAGGTATGGTGGTATAGTAGTATAGTGGTATACTGTCAATCAGTGTAATTTTCACCATTATTATGAAAAAAGGTGTGATAATTTGAATTCTTGCAAAATAAATTTAATTTAATTATATGTACATGCTTTTAATTTATTTTTAATAAACATTAATATTATGTTAAAATTTATTTCCATATTGCATCACAAAAAAATTATATATAACTTATTAAAATTAGATTTAAGAAAATTCATTTAAGGCGTTGCAAGAATTGGAGTAACTAAGATTAAATTTAGAAAATATCAATTAATTTTCAAAGGTTATGTTATCATAGGAATGGCAATCTCTTGGAAATAGTTTAAAAACAATTTTGTTACACATCTTCTGGTGTCTTACTTTTTAAAATCGGTTGACTCGTTCCAGAGTTAGAGTGAAACATGTCTACGTACGTGGCTAAATTTGGGGTAAAAAATTGCCCCGCCCACAAAAAAAAATCTGGACCTGACGGAGAAAACCGAAAACGGATTCGAGTTAAGCGTATCAAAATCCATATAGTGCATATAGTATTATTTAAATGAGCGACAAAAAGTTGTTTTTTGCAGGGCAGTGTAATCAAAGAAGTAATTGTGATACAAGTGGGCAGTTAACAAATTCAAATGGCATGATGAATTCTTTATTTGTAATATTTCTTTCAATAAGAGAGTGCGTAAAGTAGCATTACATTTGCGTATGACCAACTACCAAGTATTTGTGTTCTACGGTAATGTCTTTTTCCACACATAAAGAAAGCAAAGTACTTGAAAGGACGACGGTTCTGTTTTGATGAAAACAACCATCTGAATAGATAATGTTGTGGTGAATTTCAGGAAACCGTTCTCAAATGTTTAATAATAATTGTATTAAACGTGGATGGAACCAAGTTTTTCTCAGGTTTATCCCAAATATAATTGTAAGACTTGTGATTAACTAAATCGTAAATGGTAAGATTATGATTCTGCAGCTTCATTTTATAATACGACGAGTTAGCTTTAGACTGTGGTAAAAGCTTCACTGCTTGCATGTATATACAATTTTCCTTTTTAGATTTAATTTGGTCAATTTCGATTCGGTGATTTTCAAACTCTTCCTGTGACAAGTTGTTTACCTTATAAGGCAAACATAAGTCACACTGATCATGTCGGGGTTTAAGTAAAGCATAAATAGAAGACTTAAAATGTTTCATAACATTGGAAAATGATACAGCCTCAATATAATTTTCTTTACCCTCAATACATGAGTCAATATAAAGATCATATATTCCTTTATAACTTTTGAAGTCTGCTTCAAAATATACATTTCCACTATATCCGACGATAGTGAGATTCTAACTAAGGTAAATCTTATAACCATTTTCGTAAATTAATCAAGAATGCTTTGAACAGAACTGGGGTAATAGGGTCATACCAATTAACGTATCACTGGGGCTAATGCAGATCATCAGGGAAACTTTACCCAACATTTCTTAGAATAACTAGAGATATTTATTTCAAACTTCCACATTAATAAATGGGAAGCTTAAAAATAAACATCAAAGTTATAACAAGAACTCACTGATCACTTTGCCTTTTTAATTTTCTTACGTTTTTATTTCATTCTACAATTGGTTGGCTTTTTTTCTACTCTTATTGTAGTTGTAAGAGAAATAAAGAACAACAACAACTTTTAATTGTTTTAATGTAAAAACAATTTATTTAGAGTGCTGACAACATAAGTTGCTTAAGCGCGGGCACTTTCTAATTAAATTATTACATGTTTTTGGGAATTGTCGTTTTAACTCTTCAACTTTTATTTTCGTGCTGATTCTTTTTTCCCAAAAGTCATGTACTAAAATTCAAAGTGATCAATTGAGTGGTTTAACTGCCGTGTGGCAAGGGCCACATGGCCTCGCTATGACCCACGCAGATCACGTGACCTTTTTAACTTCAAAGAAGGTGCGGTTACGGCAACTTGTGAATGTTCTAACTGGACATTGTAACTTCAGGACCCATGCAAGGAGAATAGGTCTGGTATATAACGACTTCTGTAGAAGCTGCAATGATGAAGAGGAGGAGGAAACAGTACTTCGTCTTCTATGTCAGTGCCCTGCACTGAACGGCATAAGGGTAGCGACACTGCGCTCTAACTTCTTGCCAGACCTGGAGAGCCTGGCGAATGTGGAGCTTGTCAGAATAACGGCTCATGAGTAGTCCCTTTTTTAGGGTATCACAACGGGACCGAATGAACGGACCCAAGTGCATTGTCCTGACAATGGCCCTAATAACCTAACCTAACTTAATTGAGGGGTTTTAGCTACTTCCTATGCACATTTCACTGGGGCTAATGCAGATCATTAGGAAACCTTTACCCAACATTTCTTAGAAAAATTAGAGATATTTATTTCAAACTTCCACATTAATAAATGGGAAGCATAAAAATAAACATCAAAGTCATAAGAAGAACTCACTGATCACTTTGCATTTTTAATTTTCTTACGTTTTTATTTCATTCTACAATTGGTTGGATTTTCCCGACTCTAATTGTAGTTGTAAGAGAAATAAATAACAATAACAACTATTGATTGTTTTAATGTAAAAACAATTTATTTAGAGTGCTGACAACATAAGTTTCTTAAGCGCGGGCACTTTCTAATTAGATTATTACATGTTTTTGGGAATTGTCGTTTAGACCCTTTAACTTTTATTTTCGTGTTGATTTTTTTCCCCAAAAGTTATATACCAAAATTCAAACTTTTCAAATGAGGGATTTTAGCTAGTTCCTATCCGCAATTCACTGGGGCTAATGCAGATCATCAGGGAACCTTTACCCAACATTTCTTAGAATAACTGGAGATATTTATTTCAAACTTCCACATTAATAAATGGGAAGCTTAAAAATAAACATCAAAGTCAATACAAGAACTCACTGATCACTTTGCCTTTTTAATTTCCTTACGTTTTTATTTCATTTTACAATTGGTTGGCTTTTTTTCGACTCTTATTGTAGTTGTAAGAGAAATAAAGAACAACAACAATTAATAATTGTTTTAATGTAAAAACAATTTATTTGTAGTGTTGACAACATAAGTTGTTTAAGCGCGGGCACTATCTAATTAAATTTTAACTCTTTAACTTTAATTTTCGTGCTGATTCTTTTTTCACAAAAGTTATATATTAAAATTCAAAGTGATCAATTGAGCGGTTTTAGCTAGTTCCTATGCGCAATTCACTGGGGCTAATGCAGATCATCAGGGAACCTTTGCCCTTAACTTGTTGGAGTTCCATGTGGAGATTGAAAGTTGCTTAACTTTTCTGTATTCCTAAGTTTTGCGCGTCTTAACATTTATGAGCTTCTACTATATATGTATATATATATATATATATATATATATATATATAATATATATATATATATATATATATATATATAATTACGTATATATAAATTTATCGTTAGCTAAAACACAAATTAACATTTTGATAATTTTACAGGAGATGTAAGCAATTGTTTAAAACTTAAAAAAAGTGTGATAATTTGAATTCTTGCAAAATAAAATAAATTTAATTATTTGTACACGCTTTTTATTTATTTTTAATAAACTTTAATATTATGTATAAATTGATTTCCTTATTGCATCACAAAAAAATTATATATAACTTATTAAATCTAAATAAAAAAATCCATTTAATGCGTTGTAAGAATTGAAGTAAGAAAGATTAAACTTAGAAAATATTAATTAATTTTCAAAGGTTATGCTATCATAGCAATGGTAATCTCTTGGAAGTAGTGGTTTTAATACTGCAGACGCAGTCACTTATTTTTAGAAACTTTTAATCTTTCTTTTTGCTTAAGTGTCATCTATTTTAGGTTTAAAGTAAATAGTTCCTGTTTGTTTGTTTGTTAGTACTCGTATCGTATTGAGTGGGGTCCCTGGATTTTTATTCTCAAATATAGATTCAGCAGATTTTAGAAAATACATTTCATATTATACCTGGTCTTATATATATATACCGCTTAGGGACAGATTCATATTCAAAGAAGTAATTGTGATTCAAGTGGGAAGTTAACAAATTCAAATGGCACGTAAGAAAGCAAAGTACTTGAAAGGACGACAGTTCTGTTTTGATGAAAACAACCATCTGAATAGATAACGTGTGGTGAATTTCAGGAAACCGTTCACAAATATTTAATAATAATTGTATTGAATGTGGATGGAACAAAGTTTTTCTCAGTTTTATCCCAAATATAATTGTCAGCCTTATGATTAACTAAATAGTAAATGGTAAGATTATGATTGTGCAGCTTCATTTTATAATAAAACGAGTTAACTTTGGACTGTGGTAAAAGCTTCACTGTTTGCATGTCTATACAAGAACTTATGTTGTGAACACTCAAAATAAATTGTTTTTACATTCAAACAATTATTAGTTGTTCTTTATTTTTCTTACAATTACAATTAGAATCGGAAAAAAGAATGAAATAAAAACGCAAGAAAATGAAAAAGGCAAAGTGATCAGTGAGTTCTTGTTATGGCCTTGATGTTTATTTTTAAGCTTCCCATTTATTAATGTGGAAGTTTGAAATAAATATCTCTAATTTTTCTAAGAGATGTTGGGTAAAGGTTCCCTGATGATCTGCATTAGCCCCAGTGAAATGCGCATAGGAACTAGCTAAATCCCCTCAATTGATCACTTTGAATTTTAGTATATAACTTTTGGGAAAGAAGAATCAGCACGAAAATAAAAGTTAAAGAGTTAAAACGACAATTCCGAAAAACATGTAATGAATCAAAAATCTTTTTGCGAGTAACTTCGGAAAAATAAGTACAATGTCGAATCGAACTTTTTCTAAAAATTTCGACTTACATGCATCCTTAATTTTTCTAGACTTACGTACAATTTTCACGTTTCATTCAGAAAACCTTGATATTTATTTTCTTCCAGTTTTGTTTATGAAATTAATGCTTTGGTAGATAGGCTCGCTTAGTTTTCCTTAATTAAATAAGTAATTTTGGTCAGATAAGTCAAAATTTTTTGTGAATTTGTATTTCGATACTATGCATCAGAATCAATAAAAGAATTCGATCTTGGATACTTTTTTAGGTTGGACCGTTTGCGTTTTAGGTAACGATATATATATATATATATATATATATATATATATATACATATATATATATATATATATATATATATATATACATATATATTTCTATATATATATATATATATATATATATATATATATACATATATATATATATATATATATATATATATATATATGTGTATACATTGCAAATTCTACTTTTGAAACAGACAGTTACGTTTTTAAACATATTGGAAAAAATATTTATATATATTCTTCAAGGATTATTTTCTTTTTAATGCAAACAACACAGGGACAATACTTTAGACATATACTAATTCACACTAGGATTGGAAGTACTAAATACTTGGCTATATTAACACGCCTTAATTTAATGCTATACTGATTGCCGCAGCTTTATATATGTAGGTAAAGACACCATCTGGTAACTTCGTGAAACATCTGGTCATTGTTTTTGTTGGTGCTTTAGTTAACATGTGCCATTCTCTACTATTGTTTGACTACTTTGATGTAGAGTTCTTGTGGACAACAAGTCCTTGTTGTAAGACTCCTCAATTTTAATTTCGTAGCGATTTTTTTTTTCAATGTGATTAATTGTTGCTTTTGCATATGGGAGCGTTGTGTGCAGCATTTAAAAAGTATTTTATTTTTATAAATTTTAGACGAGAACCATGACTTTGCACAAACAAAAGTTGCTTTTGCAGTTGTAATATTCTATTTGCTGCCGTAGCGAAGCTATGTTAGTCTTCCAAGATGAATATATATAGCTTCATATATGTGTTATGTATATACAGTGCACTCGGGAAAACGTCAAGACTCGTTTACGTCAACATTCGAAAACGTCAACCCTTATTTTTTAACATTGTTTATTCTAAAACGTCAACCAAACCACAAAACTCTAAAACTTCAACTTTAAATAAAACACAATTTTAGATTTATCAACACTTAAAGTACACAGATTTTTGCACACACACATTTATAAATGTATGTAAAATTAAAAATATTTCCTCATTTGAAATGTGTTCTTTTAGTTTTAGTTAGGCCGCAAGCCTTTTTTGGATTTGTTTATGATTGGTTATAATTTATGGTCAATGGAAAAGTTTTAAAGCACACTATCAATATGTGTTTTATAAAAATTTTTACATTCATAAACGTCAAAAATATGTTAAACGTCAACAGCCGCGGTTTTAATTAGTTGACGTTATCCCCAGTGCACTGTATTTGGTTATCGTATTGTGTGCTTGGTTTATAATAACTATGCATGTGTGCATAAAAGTCCTAGAAAAAGATTTAATTACGTTAATTAACCCAAAAAGTGTATACTTTTCTAAAAGGTCGTTTCAGTTCCTCTTAACTGATTTAGAAATATTCTTAAATATTGTATCAAAATGTTAAGAAAACTAAGTAAACTAAAAAGCCTTTATTATTTATTAAAAATTATTTGACCACTATTAATTCGTTCAGTGTATAAATTGCGCTCAAGCTAAATCAAAAATCAAAATGTAAACAAGAATATTAAATGTAATGTTAAAATAAGAGAATAGGAATATAAAGGAGCCAAAAAAGAAAACTTTTCCATTTTGTTTTATTTTAATTTTCATCATTTATAAAAAATGGCACGTGGTAAGCCTGTTTGTGAGGATATTTAAATTTCAATCCTCGATAAATACAAACCGGGAATGACAAATGGGCAGATATCGATCGATTTTAAAATCCCAAGCTCTACACTACAAAGCATTGTTACAATATATGAAAACAGTGGAAATTTCAGCAATACTGTTTCAAACAGTGGCCGGACTTCCAGAATAAGTCATCGCGATAAAAGAGCTTTGGAAAATATCATTAAAGTAAATCGTCGAAGCACTGTTCGAGATATAACCTTAAAGTGGTCGCAAGCAATTGCAAAGCCCGTAAATCGTGAGTAGATCCGACTGCAAATCAAAAGCATAGGTTATAATTTTAATTAAGTTAGTTATATATTAACCCGGTATTTCGAAATCAACTTGGTAATTTACATAATTTTTTTAGGCCAAGGAAAGGCCATTGCTTACCACGTTTCAAATGTAAAAACGCCTTTGGTAAAACGGCAATGGGATAGCATTATCTTTAGAGATGAATCCAAGTTTGAAGTATGTATGTCTTTATGATGCAAGAAAAAGGGTAATACGTAATAGCACCGAGGCATACAACAAGGACTGCTTAGAGTATACAGTAACGTTTCCAGTTAGCGTTATGGTATGGGGATATATGTCCTCAAAAGTTGTCAGTCAGCTGCATTTCATAAATGGAATCGTAAATGCAGGAAAATATATGAGACTTCCAAAAACCATCTGAGAATTATGTTAAATAAATTAACTATAAAAATTCACAAAAAATTTCGAAAAATCACATTATAATAAGTGTAGCAGGCTATGAAACTTATACAAACCAAACCCAACAAACAACTTTTATTCGATACGACTCTATTTTATTTTTCTATACCTTTATACAATTAGAAATCCCTTGGATAAAAATGAAAGTATTTATAAGGCAAAATGAAAAATAAAATCTCAATTGAATTTTTAATAAACTAATTTTTTGACATATTGTCATTGTACTATTATAATATGAAATTTATTTGTTGGGTGGTTAAGCAATGTCTATATGCATTTCATTGGAATTATTTAACATAATTCTCAGATGGTTTTTGGAAGTCTTTTAATAAATTGAGAAGTTTGAAACTTTGCAAAACTGTGGTTGAAGTCTACTGACGATTTGGTAAGAAGCGCCAATGAAATGCATATAGACATTGCTTAACCACCCAACAAATAAATTTCATATTATATATATATATATATATATATATACATATATATATATAAATATACATATATATATATATATATATATATATATATATATATATATATATATATATCTATATATCTATATACCATATATATATATATATATATATATATATATATATATATATTAGTAAATTTATTAAATTGAGATTTTATTTTATATTTTGACTTATATATACTTCCATTGTTATCCAAAGGATTTCTAATTGTATAAAGGTGTAGAAAAATAAAATAGACTCATATCGAATAAAAGCTGTTTGTTGGGTTTTGGTTTGTATAAGTTTCATAGCCTACTACAGTTATTCTAACGTGGTTTTTTAAAATCATTTGTGGGTTTGATTTAAATTCTTAAATGTTTTATAGAAGTCTTTTCATAAGTTGAGAATTTTGAAACTTTTCAAAACATATAGACATTGCTTAACCACCCAACAAATAAATTTCATATTATACATATATATATATATATATATATATATATATATATCTTAGCTTGTTTTTATTGAGCATTCAATATTTTTACCTTTATAGAATAAATAAACTGGCGCAGAAAGCTCTCAAATAAATTTCATTTCTGCTTAAAATATAATATTAATTTCTTGATTGAAATAACACATACATACTATCTCTTTTATTAATTTAAAAAAAAAACTATTGTATATAATTTTCTTAATCAATTTAAGTTTTTTTTTTATTTAATTTAGAAAATAGCTATTTGCGAATGTGTAAGAATATTTAATACATTTACTTTTAGGTTTGTTATATACCTTATTTTTATTGATTTTTTTGTAATAGAAAAATTTTGTTTATCATTGAACTTATGTAGAAGGATCCTAACTTTGCGATTGTTAGTTTAAAGAATAATCTTATATTACAATAGTCACTCCATATATCATAAAAGAAAAAGTAAAAAGAAATTGTTTGTTAAATCGTTGTATTTCATACTTTTATAGTAAATTTTTGTGAATTAGTGTATTCGTGTGTAATATATTTGTACCAATAAAAACTTAACTTTGAATATGTGAGAAATTGGATCCTTTTACATGAGAACAAAAATATTTATGTATGTTCAAGTAACATACTAAACTAAACAAACTTCTTTAAAAATAAAAATATTAAATTCATATCTTATTTTTTCTGTTAGTTTGATGTTAATTATTCAATAAAAACAGAAATTTTGCATACATTATTTGGTAAAAACCTTTAATTTTCCTAGAGAACTAAATTCGTTCACAACTGTTCTAACCTAGAATAAGTCTCTTTATAACTAACACAAAATTAATAATTATTCTCTAATAAGGTGTACGGAAATGCATTTTTATTTACTCAATATTATTTTAATAAAAAAAATCGTATATAAATATATATTCCACTTGAACAGCCGTTTCTTTCGTCTTTGTAACATGTCGGTAGACAAATCTTGACAAGCTTTATTTAGTGTTTTGCTGACTAAAAATACTTTTGAAAACAGAAAATAAATGTGTTTATAATTCAAGCTCATCAACGAAATATAAAAGGCAGGGGTCGTGTAGTGCATTGATAAACGTTTAGTGGAATTTTTAATATAGGCGGTTGACTGACAATACTGGAACAGCTTGTCAAAATTTAAATGTCTTAAAAAAAAGATATACGATTCTCTTGTCTAAATTTTTAAATTATTTTCTTTTAACAATTAAGAGATTTGTTTAAGGTTTGAAGTTTTTATATTAATATTTTATGTTCAAAATTTTGCTAACCATCTGTTAATTTCTTTAGAAAACTATTTGGTAATTTCAAAAATTTTCGTATCAATCATATATATATATAAATGTTTTAACCACATGAATCTTAAATTTTAAATATTAAAATATGCTAACTCATAAATAATACGTATTATTTATAGATATTATCTATTGAAAATATTCGTATTTGTATCGTTCGGCTATAGGTCATGTTTTGAAAAAATCAATAAACATTAAATATTTCTAATTATCAATCTTTACTTAATCTTATCTTCCCAATATTTCCAATAGTTTCGCTATTCATCTTCAGGGAAACACTGTTGAGTACAAAACGATATATATATATATATATATATATATATATATATTTATAAATATATATATATATATATATATATATATATATATACATATATATACATATGTATATATAATAAGCATTAAAACTTATTTTTGATATCTAATAAAATCACAATTACATATATGTAAATTAAAAATTAAATAACAATAGATTATTTATATGTTATAATTAGATTAACATCTTTCCAATATATCGATCGTCTTTAGTCCTTAGCTGCGAAAACTGATTTGTTTATGGTGTTTATTATGTTTGTTTATCACACTTCTGTAAATTTGAGTGCATTTTTCTGTGTCTTGTTTGTAGTTGAGTTTTTTCTCTGCAAGAACGTCAATTATGGGTAACATCTCTAAATGGAATAATGGTTTTCTTGTTGTAATATTTTCACATTATTAAAAATTAGCTCATGATTTTCCTTTGCACAGTACACTTTTTTGCTCCATGGGTCTGTTCTTCATTCTTATGTCTGATTTATGAGATGTTAGTCTGGTCTTTAGTTTCATTTTAGTTGTTCCTACATATCTTTTATTGTATGTGCCTGAGCAGCCATCGTTGCAGTTAGTGCTATATATAACATTGCATTTTTCCTCTTTTTTTAATTTTGCCTTTGTATTGCTATATATATTGTATTATTTGTTTTAAATGCAAGTTAAAATTTTTCGATGTCATACAGATCGGAGTTTTTCAACCTCACAGAAAAACCTTTTATGTATGTTAGTCCTTTATAATACTGTGTACTAGTCTCTCTTCTTACTATTGTGTCACTCTTTTTAGATATCAAATTGTTTATAATTGTTCATGTCTAAGATTTCTTTACTCGTCTGATGAAATTATTTGCTGTTATAATTGTTCTCGGATGTTTTGAAGGAAAATTAATCAGGGTTTTTGATACGAGTTAACCATCATCATATTATGGTGTCTACCAACAATTGCATCTAAATATGATAATTTATTATATTTTTCCGTTTCCACTGTGAATTGTATTTGTGAATTAAACTCATTTGAAACAGTTTTCAAACTTCTGCAAATTTGAGCGCATTTTTCTGTGTCTTCTTTGTAGTTGAGTCTCTTCTCTGCAGGAACGTCAATTATGTGTAACATCTCTGTGTCGGTGAAAAAGAAATTTGGTATTTAAATGGTATTTAAAGTTAAATGACATTTAAATAGTCACTGATTTATTGGGCATAAGGGCGAATGACATATTGAATATATGTTAATTTAATTATAAAACAATAAAAAATCTATTGTTATTTAATTTTTAATTTACATGTATGTAATTGCGATTTTATTAGATATAATCAAAAATTAATTTTGATGTTGTATAATTTTGTGATATGTATAATACATATATACTGTTTTGTACCCAACAGTGTTCCCCTGAAGATAAATAGCGAAGCTATTCGAAATATTGGGAATATAAGATTTAATAAAGATTATATAATTAAAAATATTTAATGTTTTTTTGATTTTTTCAAAACATGACCTATAGTCGAACGATACAAATACGAATATTATTATAATACAACAGGTCAACGATTCAACTAAAAATATATATAAATGTTATTATCTTTTTAATTTTAACTACAATTTTATTTAACTACAATTCTTGTAATGTTGAGTAATTAATATTATTAATGTAAACAACAATTATAAAGTTTTTTTATATAAAAAAATAGTTAATATCATATAATAATAAAACCAAGTTTAATTCAAGTTTATTGTATATTATCTTAATATATATCATATATTGTGTATATAATTTATTAATTCCTAAATATTAAGTTATTGCAATTATTTGTTTATGTTAAATTATATAAGCAATACGTGAAATATTTTGACATGTGCATACATATATATATATATATATATATATATATATATATATATATGTATATATATATATATATATATATATATATCTAAAATAAAATAAAATAAAATAAAATATATATATATATATATATATATATATATATCTAAAATCAATAATAATGATTTTTATGTTAAAGTATTTGCGCTGTATGCATATGTTTAAATAATTTACTATAAACTTCGTGATGTCATTCTTTAAGAAAAATCTACTTTATAATTGTTGCTTACATTAATAATATCAATTACTCAACATAACAAGAATTGTAGTTAACAGACGCTCCACACAGTGGACTATTTTGCGAGAAGGCGGTCAAAAATATATTACTTTTTACCGGATTGGAATTGCGATATACGCGGATTTTTTCGTTTACTAGGTGAGACCATAGGCGCTAAGTTAAGGTACAAACCATCAAAATCGACATACTACAAAAATAGTTATACTGGATTTAAAACGAATTTTAATATTTTGCTATTTTTGGTGCAAAAGTGATATATAAAGCTCGTTATACAATTTTTTTTTACACATAGCCTGAAATTTTAAATCAAATTTACAACTTATACTAATTAAGAAATTAAAATTTTGTTAGAAAGTGCCAACCTTTGGCCCCCATGAAATTTTAAATACGAAAGGTCAAAGACTCGTTTCTGGAACAAGTTGGAGTTAAAATATTTTAAGTAGCATAAACAATACAAACATTGATTAAATTTACTTTAGATAAAAAGGTTTTAATGAAGAAGACGTAGGTTTCTATTTAAGTTCATAATGGACAATAAATGTAAGCTTTTACGACGGGTTTGTAAATATAAAATTGTCTAATACATACATTATATCTTAAAATGCTAAAAATAACGATGTTTTGAAAAACTATTATTACTTAAATAATTTTAGTAACTTTTTTTAAATAGTCTTGATTTTCATATTTTAGATGTAGTTGCATTTGAAATGGTTGTTTTGTTTTCATTTTTTTTTTTATTTTTATTTTCCTTACTTTTTCTCACTATTTCGGCTTGTGGGCCAAAATCCAAATCATAACCTAATGTAAGAATATGCCCCATAAAACGTATTTTCTCATGAAGAGGGGACAATTAAAATACGTATGCTGCCTTAATACTATCATCTTCTGGAATGATATGCCTTAATTGTCTTGATGTCTTTTGGCATATAATGAAGTTTGACGATGCTTTTGTATCAGTTAAACCTTGTGCAACTTTTCCATCAATCATTGTTAGACACGTTTTAAAATTTACTTCGATTTCCTGGTCATCAAGTGTAAATACAGCAGGTTGAAGGGCATCAATTTGATCTTTTATTTATTTTGGCTTCTTCAATTATGATCACTTTTGTTTCATTTTTTAATGTAAATTTTATTGGTCTACAATATTTTGTTGATGAGGGTATTTCATTTTTCCATACATTAATTTCTTTTGCTCTGCTGGTTGATAGCTCTAAATCGGTATACCTTTTTGTTAAGCGCAATGGAACGAAATATACCATAAATAAGTCAGCGTCTGATTCGGTATTACATTGCTTGTATTCTCCCCATTTATAAATTAAAGTAATGCTGATATTTCCAAGTTTTTTCAAGTGATGATCAGCATCAAGAGTATATAACAACCGTTCGGCAGTGTGTTCAAGGAGATCTTGTAATTTAATTTTTGCTGAAGCGGAAGTGACAGTTACAGTAGTTTGTGGAGGTAAACATTATTTTTTGACTGAGACTAAATCCCTATACTCTGGGAAAATCCCAGAATTCTTTTTATTAGCCCGTTTCCTCAGTTCCTTAAACTAATTTTTAGGTAATTTTTAATCCAAAAATTATGCTAACGCCTCTTCTGGAGTAAATTTCTTGTGTTCATTCGGTGTAAAAATATTTTTCAAAATATTTTTTTTGCGCCTTGGTCTTGCTTCTATTACTGCTTCAATTATTCCAATTTTCGATTTCTTATTTTGGGTTGGTTGAATTTGGTGCAAAAATGAGTCCTTGATGATCATATGAGATATTTCTTAATTGATATTCTGAAGTTTCGTCTTCGAGTTCTTTCACTACATTCATCAAATGGTTTTGTTGGTCTGCCCTGTTTTCCACAATTGGTATTTGTAGATATAAAATCGAAAACAAGTTCCTTTGAAAACCATTAATGGTTACGTTCGTACATCCTTTCCTTATTATAAAAGCATTCAATATAGCGCGCCTTCAATCTCTTTTCGAAATTTCTAATTTTATTTTGTGTAGTTCAATATCTTCTGTACATGCAGTCTAGTATATGCAATTCAATATCTTGTAAATCATTTTGTTGAAAAAAAAAAATATCGGCGAATTTTGAGGACATTAATTTAAATAATCTTAATGGCAAATAAACAATGTAAAAATTCAGGTATACAGGCAATACCACAATCCAGAAACGAACATATGAAGGAAGCGAAGACCACAGCACAAACAATAGATGTGTACCCATGCACCCTTGAAGTATCGTTTTCCCAGGCATATATATCCCTTTTAAATTTTAATGGGTTTTATGGTTTAATGGATGTTGCAGGTACTTCTACCTGCAACAGCGCTTGTTATAAGTCAATGGTTTTTGCCATAATTTGTTGATATATGTTATTTATTAGAGGCAGTTGTGAATATCAACATATTCATTATGCCTTTATTATAAAGGTAAATTAAATTAGAAACCAAAATACTTTTCTATCTGAAATCCATTTTTCATAAAAACCATCTGATAAAAAAATAATTCAAAATTCAGCACAACAGGATATACATTTTTCACTCTAAAAATATTTGACCATGCGTTAGAAAAATTGCTCTGGTGCTCACGGTCGGATCGTGCCGGGTATACAATGGGGTATGGGAGTGTAGAGGAGAGTTTACAATATAAGATAGTACTAGTCTCTTAATGAACTTTAGAAGTTATGCTCTATTAAGTGGGAGGATTTATAAAAATTTGGACCTTAAAATTTTTTTTTTTAGAATAGAAAAATTTTGTTTATCATTGAACTTATGTAGAAGGCTCCTAACTTTGCGATTGTTAGTTTAAAGAATAATCTTATATTACAATAGTCACTCCATATATCATAAAAGAAAAAGTAAAAATAAATTGTTTGTTAAATCGTTGTATTTCATACTTTTATAGTAAATTTTTGTGAATTAGTGTATTCGTGTGTAATATATTTGTACCAATAAAAACTTAACTTTGAATATGTGAGAAATTGGATCCTTTTACATGAGAACAAAAATATTTATGTATGTTCAAGTAACATACTAAACTAAACAAACTTCTTTAAAAATAAAAATATTAAATTAATATCTTAAATTTTCTGTTAGTTTGATGTTAATTATTCAATAAAAACAGAAATTTTGCATACATTATTTGGTAAAAACCTTTAATTTTCCTAGAGAACTAAATTCGTTCACAACTGTTCTAACCTAGAATAAGTCTCTTTATAACTAACACAAAATTAATAATTATTCTCTAATAAGGTGTACGGAAATGCATTTTTATTTACTCAATATTATTTTAATAAAAAAAAATCGTATATAAATATATATTCCCCTTGAACAGCCGTTTCTTTCGTCTTTGTAACATGTCGGTAGACAAATCTTGACAAGCTTTATTTAGTGATTTGCTGACTAAAAATACTTTTGAAAACAGAAAATAAATGTGTTTATAATTCAAACTCATCAACGAAATATAAAAGGCAGGGGTCGTGTAGTGATAAACGTTTAGTGGAATTTTTAATATAGGCGGTTGACTGACAATACTGGAACAGCTTGTCAAAATTTAAATGTCTTAAAAAAAAGATATACGATTCTCTTGTCTAAATTTTTAAATTATTTTTTTTAACAATTAAGAGATTTGTTTAAGGTTTGAAGTTTTTATATTAATATTTTATGTTCAAAATTTTGCTAACCATCTGTTAGTTTCTTTAGAAAACTATTTGGTAATTTCAAAAATTTTCGTATCAATCATATATATATATATATATATATATATATATATAAATGTTTTAACCACATGAATCTTAAATTTTAAATATTAAAATATGCTAACTCATAAAGAATACGTATTATTTATAGATATTATCTATTGAAAATATTCGTATTTGTATCGTTCGGCTATAGGTCATGTTTTGAAAAAATCAATAAACATTAAATATTTCTAATTATCAATCTTTACTTTATCTTATCTTCCCAATATTTCCAATAGTTTCGCTATTCATCTTCAGGGAAACACTGTTGAGTACAAAACGATATATATATATATATATATATATATATATAAATATATATATATTTATAAATATATATATATATATATATATATATATATATATATACATATGTATATATAATAAGCATTAAAACTTATTTTTGATATCTAATAAAATCACAATTACATATATGTAAATTAAAAATTAAATAACAATAGATTATTTATATGTTATAATTACATTAACATCTTTCCAATATATCGATCGTCTTTAGTCCTTAGCTGCGAAAACTGATTTGTTTATGATGTTTATTATGTTTGTTTATCACACTTCTGTAAATTTGAGTGCATTTTTCTGTGTCTTGTTTGTAGTTGAGTTTTTTCTCTGCAAGAACGTCAATTATGGGTAACATCTCTAAATGGAATAATGGTTTTCTTGTTGTAATATTTTCACATTATTAAAAATTAGCTAATGATTTTCCTTTGCACAGTACACTTTTTTGCTCCATGGGTTTGTTCTTCATTCTTATGTCTGATTTATGAGATGTTAGTCTGGTCTTTAGTTTCATTTTAGTTGTTCCTACATATCTTTTATTGTATGTGCCTGAGCAGTCATCGTTGCAGTTAGTGCTATATATAACATTGCATTTTTCCTCTTTTTTTAATTTTGCCTTTGTATTGCTATATATATTGTATTATTTGTTTTAAACGCAAGTTAAAATTTTTCGATGTCATACAGATCGGAGTTTTTCAACCTCACAGAAAAACCTTTTATGTATGTTAGTCCTTTATAATACTGTGTACTAGTCTCTCTTCTTACTATTGTGTCACTCTTTTTAGATATCAAATTGTTTATAATTGTTCATGTCTAAGATTTCTTTACTCGTCTGATGAAATTATTTGCTGTTATAATTGTTCTCGGATGTTTTGAAGGAAAATTAATCAGGGTTTTTGATACGAGTTAACCATCATCATATTATGGTGTCTACCAACAATTGCATCTAAATATGATAATTTATTATATTTTTCCGTTTCCACTGTGAATTGTATTTGTGAATTAAACTCATTTGAAACAGTTTTCAAACTTCTGCAAATTTGAGCGCATTTTTCTGTGTCTTCTTTGTAGTAGAGTCTCTTCTCTGCAGGAACGGCAATTATGTGTAACATCTCTGTGTCGGTGAAAAAGAAATTTGGTATTTAAATGGTATTTAAAGTTAAATGACATTTAAATAGTCACTGATTTATTGGGCATAAGGGCGAATGACATATTGAATATATGTTAATTTAATTATAAAACAATAAAAAATCTATTGTTATTTAATTTTTAATTTACATGTATGTAATTTTAAAATTAAATTTAAAATTAAAATTGGTTGAATTTGGTGCAAAAATGAGTCCTTGATGATCATATGAGATATTTCTTAATTGATATTCTGAAGTTTCGTCTTCGAGTTCTTTCACTACATTCATCAATTGGTTTTGTTGGTCTGCCCTGTTTTCCACAATTGGTATTTGTAGATATAAAATTGAAAACAAGTTCCTTTGAAAACCATTAATGGTTACGTTCGTTCCTTGTTATAAAAGCATTCAATATAGCGCGCCTTCAATCTCTCTTCGAAATTTCTAATTTTATTTTGTGTAGTTCAATATCTTCTGTACATGCAGTCTAGTATATGCAATTCAATATCTTGTAAATCATTTTGTTGAAAAAAAAAATATCGGCGAATTTTGAAGACATTAATTTAAATAATCTTAGTGGCAAATAAACAATGTAAAAATTCAGGTATACAGGCAATACCACAATCCAGAAACGAACATATGAAGGAAGGGAAGACCACAGCACAAACAATGTGTACCCATGCACCCTTGAAGTATCGTTTTCCCAGGCATATATATCCCTTTTAAATTTTAATGGGTTTTATGGTTTAATGGATGTTGCAGGTACTTCTACCTGCAACAGCGCTTGTTATAAGTCAATGGTTTTTGCCATAATTTGTTGATATATGTTATTTATTAGAGGCAGTTGTGAATATCAACATATTCATTATGCCTTTATTATAAAGGTAAATTAAATTAGAAACCAAAATACTTTTCTATCTGAAATCCATTTTTCATAAAAACCAGCTGATAAAAAAATAATTCAAAATTCAGCACAACAGGATATACATTTTTCACTCTAAAAATATTTGACCATGCGTTAGAAAAATTGCTCTGGTGCTCACGGTCGGATCGTGCCGGGTATACAATGGGGTATGGGAGTGTAGAGGAGAGTTTACAATATAAGATAGTACTAGTCTCTTAATGAACTTTAGAAGTTATGCTCTATTAAGTGGGAGGATTTATAAAAATTTGGACCTTAAAATTTTTTTTTTTTTTTTTAAATCAAAAAGTTTTAAACAGTTTTTTTGCTATAAGTTTAGCTAACAAGTTAGGCACTTATACAAAATTTATTTTGTTTAGAAATCTTTTAAAACAAAAAAGTTTTAGATGTTCAAATATTAAAAACTTTTTAAGAAATTTCTCATTTCAGCAAAATTATGAAAATTCCCATTTTGAATCACCCTGTTCACGGCGATATAGTTAAAAATTTTTTATTCTCGAGTTATACAAGTATCTACTTTCAAATGAACTTTTACATTTTACAATTGGTGATGGTCAAAAAAATTATTTTTAGCCGCCTTCACGCGAAATGGTCCACTATGCGCCGGCGAAATATCGAATATAAGATATTAATAAAAATACCTCAAAACTCAAACAAATCTCTTTATTGATATGTTATATTTTTGATCGGTTTTATCATATTATATTATTGTTGGTTCAAATATCACAAAAAAGTCATAAAATAGTGGCACTCTTTAAATTATGTTTTTGTTTTGTCATAAAACAACTCTAGGGATCTGAGTCGAACGGCTGAATATCTTTAGGCGAGGCGGCGATAGTATATGCGACTAAAAACTGCAAAAAAAGTTATTCATACCTATATGTCTGTAAGTTAAATCATATTTGTATAGCATAAAAAATATTAAAAAAAGAACTAAATACCAAAAATTAAATATATACAAGTGAAACATTTTTCTCTTTTAAATTAAGTAGCTGGCAGCCACTGAAAGTTTTTCCGTATGCCACCGCAAAAAAATGTGTTCAGCTCATATCAAGGCAGCAGCTGCTTTAGTTTTCACATACATACAAATTCATTTAGATTTCTTGTGCACCAGAAGACAAATTTAATTTTACTTTTTTCATTTATTTTTGACATTTTAAAACAACTTTATTACAATTTCCTTAATTTTCTTCTGTGATAATAGCTAATTACAAATGTGTTGTTAGCTTATCGGCTGATCGAAATTTGTAATATCATACTAAGCTCTGTCGGATTGTTTACACAAGTTATATTTTTCGTGCTGATAACTAAAGTCTGAAATCCCAAATAATTGCATTTTTAACAACATTAAGAACGTAATACTCTTATGCATAACTAAACTGATAATTCAAATGAATAATTGCATTCAAGAATGGCATTTAATGCGAAAAGGCCAATTAAGGTGCACATCTGAACACCATAATAGTTAAGATTACACAAAGACATAAAACTGAAACTAAATATACATACATACATATATATAAATATAGTAAATTAAAATAATATTTTAAGTTTATTTTAAATTTTTATTTCTTTTTGTTTTTATCTACATGCTAGACAATAGTAGTACGTTCCGCTGACGACGTTGTTGTACAAATACTACTACCACCAATGCGCACTATCTGACATTTGATGTCATCCTTAAATAATTTTCAGGAAGGTATTGTTTCATGACTTCCATTACCCAATAAAGTACTTGTGGCAAACAGTGGTGTTTGTATTTTTATTGTAGCAGAATTACTATACACTGCATGTGTGCGTGGTGATGTGAGTACCGATTGTGGACTACCAATTGTTATATTACCCGATGTTAATGATGAAGTCAACGCAGTTGATATTAGGTTTTGATATTGCGTATTAGGATGAGGCAAAGTGTTGCAATAACCTATGGAATTTCCAGTAATTAAATTTAGCGCATCGCCACCACCAGTGATATTACTATTTGCCCCAATTCCATTAATACTGTCAATTATCCCAGTACCTGTACTACTATTTGTTTGCAGCGAACCATTCGATTGTCCACCCAAAAGTGGCATGGTGCAGGTTGTTGTGGAGCCGTAGGGAGAAGTTGGCGATGTGCGTGTTTCATAGGATGGTAAAAAAACTCGACCAGGTATGCGTGTATAAATATTTGATGGCGTTCGCGTAGACAGCAGTGTAGGTGGGGCTGTATACATAGGCCTTTGGGAAGCAGGTGCTCGTTGTGGGGTATTGTAGAGACTATAGGCGGGATTTGTTGTCAAGGACAGTTCTCCGTACTATGAAGAGCATACAATAAATTGAATATTATTAATAATTTAATATGCAATTATTTAATGGCATTATGTAAACAATATAATAATTTAAGTTTGGCTTTGTTTTTTCGTTTTCAATAAAAAATTTCAAGTACAAATAGCTTGAGATATTTGATCTATGGCTGGATATATTTTATTCCTTTGTATGTATTAGTAATTTGCCTGATTTTCGAAAAAAATATCATCTTAAATATTTATGTAGTTGAGACTTAAAATAATATTCAAACAAAAATATGTACCATAAATTGATTGTCCGTAAATGATTATTCTTTAGGAATTAAAAAACGTTTAGAGGTAGTCGGATATAAGCAATTATTGTTTGTAAGAAATAGCTAGCTTATAGATATACCCCCTAATTCATAAACGATTATTAAAATTAAAGTGGTCATAAAGTATGGATTTTGTATGGTAAAAGATCCCTTAAAGCATTCATTAGCTTTAACAATTAGGGGGATAGTATGTATACATAAGTATAGGAAGATAAAGTACTTGTTTCTTATAAGTATACATATGTAGCATATACGATTCCATAAAAATTAAAAAATATAAAGATCGATTCTTTTATATGAAATCTTTTTTAATATATATTATGTTAGGTGTTTCGGAAAATTTTATATATTCAGTGAACTCATAAAAAATATACTCCAAGAGATCTATTCTCATACCATTTATTATCTCTGTTGTTTACAAAAACTTTTCTAAGATACGATTTCATTACATGTTTTTTCTTATAAGCGGTTATATTTTATAGAGTTACACAAGTTTAAATCATAACAAATCAAGTTTAAATCATTGAAAAGCGTTTTATTTGAAAAAAAGTTTAATGAAATAAATGTTTAAGTATGATATCTGTCATGTGACCGCCACTACTGACAAGTGGAACACCAACTTTCAACAAGTTTTCGTAGCATTTGCGGCCGTATGTCGCCGATACTTTCGAAAGTTGATTTCCAGGTATTAAATTGTTTGTGGTTTACCGACCCAGACAAGTGACTTATATAGGATGAATGCACTCTTTGCAAGGCATGACTATAAATTAACAAAAGAATATGAATTATCACTAAAACTCACATGGACAACAAACATCACCTGACACCTCGTGCCGCTGCACTTGGAATATGCGTTGGATGTATGCAGCCAGTGTTATGACGTCAAACACACAATCTGTTTGGTCTGTGGGAAACAGATTTATTTTGTTTCCCGCTGAACTAATTTTAGGTAATTATAAGAAACTAAATGTAAGTAATGTTTAAGTAATAGAGTTAAGGGTGTTAATCTCTCTTCTCAAAACTGATATGAAAGCAGAAGATTTTACCAAATAACATTAGAATTAAAATAACCACTGGAGCGACATTGTTAGTTGCTCAGTTCTTAATTCGAAATAAAACCAAGCAGTTGGAGTGACAAACAAAGTCGCTCACTGAAAATTAAAATCAATCTTTTTATTAACAACCATTACATGGAGATACTGCCAGCTTGTTAGAGTACGACATATATCGTCACTAGCATAACAAAAATATATGTCCTGGCAGATTAGCAAAATATCTGCCAGAAGAGAAAGAAGAAATTGCCTGGCCTAAAGGCAATAGGAACCAACACTAGTGGGCTACCAAAATCTACATTGCCTTGCATAGGAACAGAAAAATAAGAAACAACTTAAGTAGCCTTATAAATATACTTTAAGAAAAATAATTTTTTAAACGCGGTGCGTCTTAGCTACACTCTCATAGGGCCTATAAGCGACTTATCGCTCGAGGCAAGGATGTTCGTTCATTTTCTCAAAATTTTTTTATGAAAGAAGGGGGAAAATCCATTGGTATAGATGAATATAAAAAAATGCAAATCACCTGGAAAGAATCTAAAATAACAGAAATTCCTGAAATTTAAAGAAAAAAGAAAAGAGTGGGCGTTACCCAAAACTTAAAAAGGAAACGATCCATCCTCCTGAGATTACTTAATTCTAATCCTCCACCATCCTAGGAATCCGCCCAACAAATGTGCATTCAAATCGGTAAGATAGAATTAAGGAAAAACAAAACAAATTTAAAAAAAATATTATTAATATGTATATAAAATTTGTATTTTGTAAGTGATACTTTTAATGGAAAGGAAAAATTCAAATATTTTTGGTGAACCTGAAATCCCAATAAAACAAATGATAGAATGTTCAGCTAAGATTTGGGAAGTTATGGAATGCCCGCTATCTCTGCTGAGGACTATATAATGAATAAAACTAGAATAGAGGAAGAAACAGTTCGTACAATGAGATGGGTAGAAACTATAGAAAAAGAAAAAATAATTAAATGAGTTCAAAATAAAATTTTTAAGATGGATAAAATATCATTAAAATTAGAAAAGCCCAATGCCAATGTGATCACATATTTAGAAGTAATTGATCATAAATCTGAAATAAATTCATTATGGTTATTACTGTTAACATTAGTAATAATTTCATCAATAAATCTTTTGCTCAAATTATATTTATAGCACAAAAGAGCTTTAAGAAAAAGGTATGGTAGTAGAGCAAATGAATAAGATAATATTTTAACAAACAACAAAATTATATTAAATAAATGGAATGACAAGAAATAATTAATATAGAAAGGACAATAAAAGAAGAATTTGATCGATCATATAAATGTTTAAATATTGATAGGCCAATTAAAGAAGAAAAAATTTAATATCATATTAATAATCTTATTGCATGTTTAGAAGAAAATAAGAGTTTTACTTAATGTACACTATAATAAACTTACTAAAGCTCACCAGAGAGCAACACAAGCATTTTTAATGATTTAAAATCGCGCGAACCAGTTCGGTTAAAAATGAATCAGTAGAGGTTCTAACAGCAAAAATTATGAAAATCAAACAAAACAATAAAACTGCTAACACTTATTGCAACGAAAGAGAACAATTAAAGTCTCTGGAGAGCGCGTATATATCAGATGGACTGCCCTGTGACTTAGTAAACAAATACTCAACACAAGTTGCAGTGAAGGCACTTACTAGAAACTGCACTATTGATAAAGTAAAACTTATCATGGAAGCAGGACAATACAATAACATGAATTTGTAGTAAATTTGTAAATAGTTGCACAAAAGCAGCTGGACATAAAAACACTATATTGCATTACAGAAGAAAACAAAACAATTAAAAAAATTATTATTTTCGTAGAAGTTATACAAATTTTCGTAGAAGGAATCACTCCACACGAAACAATATCAATAATAGTAATAATTATAACAGTAAGTACTACAATAATACCAATAGTACAGTCAAAGACCAAATAACAACAATAGAAACAGAAATTACGTTAGAGCAACAGAATAAAATGAAATTAATTCTGAAAACTAAGACCTTCCCCTAAGACTAATTCAATATATTATTTAAACAGCAACTTATGAACTTATGTTTAATTTCTCAACTTTAAATAAATAATACTAACAAATCAAGAAGTTTATTAATTGACGCAGGAGCTGATATTTCACTAACAAAAATTGCACACTTAAATATTAAAAATGTAAATACTAATGGAAGAACAACAATAAGCAGAATAGAACAAGGTAAAATGCAATCAATAGCAAGTATGCATTTCGATCTAAAATACAATAACTTTTCAACACCACATAAATCTCAAATAGTACAAAATGATTTTCCCATGTCATGCGATGGAATTATCGGCATAGATTTCTTTAATAAATATAATTGCATACTAGATTTCAATAACAACACTGATTACCTGATCCTACGACTTTATTATTTCAAGCATTCAATAGAAATAACCATAACTAGTAATGGAGATGATACAATATTATCTCCAAGATCTGAAGTAATACGCCAAATTAAAATAATATCAGTAAATAATGAACTACTAATACCAAATCAGGATATAGAACCAGGTGTTTTCATTGCTAATATCTTAGTAACAACAACATTATTAAAGTAAAACAAAGCCAAATAAAAACTGAAAACATCTCAACTACAATATATTAAAAACCAATTATGTAACACAAACAAGCACAAAAGCTAAAGTTTTGCAAATTTTAACTAAAAACAATACATCAATTTAAAAACAATTTAAAAGAACTTCGCAATTCATATTTTGATATTTTCGGTTTAGAAACAGAAGCAATAACCACTAATGATCTTTATGAGCAAGAGTTGAAAGTAAAAGACGCACAAATTATAGAATACCAAATTCAAATAAAGAAGAAATATATAAACAAGTAAAAAAATTAATAGAAGACGAAATAGTGGAACCATCATATTCTGAAATAATAGTCCAATTCTTTTAATACCAAAGATATCTTTACCTAATTCAGAAAATAAAAGATGGAAACTTGTGGTAGATCATAAGCAAATCTATAAGAAATTGGTAGCAGATAAATTCCCATTAACAAGAATATATAGTATTTTGGATCAAATCGGAAGAGCTAAAAATATTTCCTACTTAGATATAATGTCTAGTTTTCATTAAATTGGATTAGACAAAAATTCAAGAGACTTCACGTCATTTTCAACAAACAATGGGTTATACAGATTTACAAGATTACCATATGGATTGAAAATAGCACCGAATTCTTTTCAAAGAATGATGATAATATCCTTTAGCAGATTAAAGCCATATCAAGCTTTTCTCTATGTAGACGATTTAGTAGTGTTAAGATGTTCGGAAACCACATACTTTCAAATATAAAACACGATTTTAAAATTTGCAGAGAACACAATCTTAAATTACATCAAAAAAATTTCAATTTTTCATGACAGTAGTCACTTACCTTGGTCAGAAATACACAGACAATGAAATTCTCCCAGACTATAGTATATATTCGATTTCACAAAAAAAATTCTGCAAACAAACTTGCCTCTGGTGCGGTGTTAACACAGAAATAAGAAGGTAAACATTAACTTATTGTGTATGCATCAAAAGCATTCATAAAAGGAGAAAGCAATAATTCCACCATCGAACAAGAATTGACATTGGGCGATAAAACATTTCAGACCATATATTTATGGAAAGCACTTTCAGGTACGCACTGATCATAGTCTACTTTTCTATTTGTTTTCAAAGAAAACCCCAAGTTAACACGAATCAGACTTGACTTAGAAGACTATGACTTCACAATAGAATTCCTTAGGAGAAATATAACCATGTTGCCGACGCTATATCAAGAATTACCATATCAGAAGTTAAAGATATGAATAATAAAATATCTTCAATATTAAAAGTCGACTACATCGATAACAGATAAGAAGAAATATATGGAACATTAGACCAGCATAAAATTTTTAAAAATAATGAAAATAATAATAACCCTAGTATATATGTATTGTTACGTTTTTAGACCTTTTCGTAAAAACGGTTTTATTACTTATCCTTCAAGGATTCGTTTTATTGCATCAAATTAAAACACGGACAAATTAATTTTAGAAATATAATGAGGCAACTCTTTATTTATTACTTTATTTGCACAAGTATTTGTACTGCTCAACCCTCAGCGATGTTAACACGTCTATATTTGAAATCACACTGACTCCAGTCTGAGCTCTGGCAGCGCCTTTATATAGCAAAAATGACGTCATCTGGTAACCTCGCGAAAGTTCTGGGTATGGTGGTTGTACTTACTTGGCATGTGTGTGTTTGTATACATGACAATGCTGGCTTGTTTGGTTTGCTTATGGTGACTATGTGTGGTTGAATGTATGAGTGTTCTGTGTGTTTTGCCTATGGTAACTATGAGTGGTTGTATGGATGAGTGTGTGGTTTTGTTTCTTCTACGTGTATATGGCTGGGTATACTTGTGAATCTGTTTAGCTTTATTAGCAGCGAATACTTGCATACAAGATCATTAAGAATAACATCTCTTAACATTTATGTTGCTAGGTTTGTTGTTGTTGTGGTTTACTCTTATTGGCACAGCCTTGAATGATCTTGTATATTCTGGAGTATTCCATTTCCGTTAATTTGAATATTATCTATATAGTGTTGACCAGGGTTGTAACATTTTGACAACTATAGATTAATTGGCAGTGCTGCCAAGTACATATAGCCACATTGTCGTTTTATTTAAATCTATTTCTAATCTTTGTAACACTGCCGCCCACTTAAGCCTGTTCGACCCGAATAGGCATACAATCAACTCTTCCATAATGCGCCAATCGTTCGACCTTGGGCTATTGTGCTTCTGTATCCGGTATACAACGTCATTCACTCTTTTAATCATTTTATGCGGGCCATCCCAGTGAGTCTGTAATTTTGGGGACAATCCTTTCTTCCGTTGTGGGTTATACAGTAAAACCAATTGTCTTTCCATAAACCCCTCCGAGTTTGCTGCGCGGTCATACCTAGCCTTCATCTTGTCACTGACCATCTTGATTCTATTACGCGCGAACTCATGCAGTTCGTTTAAGTCCTCTTTCTCTTGGGACGTAATAGCTCCTGAGTTGTACTGTGGTAGCTGTCCCCGGCTTCTTCTTACTGGGCCTTTGGCTGCTTTGCACTGTGGGCAGTTTGCTATCCAGTCGGCTACGGCTTGTCGACATCCAACCCAATAAAAACGCTGCTTTAGTTTCTCAAGTGTTTTTGTTACTCCAAGATTACCGCCACTGGGTCCATTATGAAACTCCTGTAAAACTTTACTTATCTTGGGGTATGGCACAACTATTAAATTTGAACTTGTTTTGCCATCTACACACTCCCATACGCGGTATAAACACCCTTTTATTACCTTGAGGCTGTTCCACTGAGCCCAATAAGATTTCAGCCGAAATTTCACTCCGGGACGGTCGTCTGTCGTCTTCTTTGGCCGCTTTAATTTTCCTTGGCATGCTGTCGTCCCTCTGTGCCGCTGACCAGTCTTCATCAGGGCCGATGTGAATTAGCCGAACATCCACAACGCCTTCCTTTTGCTCGGTTCTAACACAATGTTTAGACTCTAAACAGCAGGGTCTTTTTGAAAGAGCATCCGCATTGTTATGCTTTGTGCTTCTTCTATGCTCAATGCTCTTTCTTGGTGGCAAAAAAGATCTACCTCTCTTCCTTGATGCTTTGCAGCTGCGCTGAAAATGACCGATCCTTCCGCAGTTGAAGCACTTAGGCTTTTCTTTGATATCACTTTCTGCCAGCAGTTATCGCATTGCCTCCTTAAAGCTGGCAATTAGGTTGTTATCTTCCTCAGACAAAACCTCCACATTCCGCACTTTACCTGTCTTCCTTGATGCTTTGCAGGTGCGCTGAAAATGCCGATCTTTCCGCAGTTAAAGCACTTAGGCTTTTCTTTGATAGCCTTCTCTGCCAGCAGTTGTCGCATTGCCTCCTTAACGGTAGCCACTAGGTTGTTATCGTCCTCAGGCAAAACCTCCACATTTCGCACTTTACATATCTGTGGCTTGAAAACCATCCTGACAGTCTCTTGAGCCAGCGCAAATGACACAGTTTCAGCGAAAGTGGATTTCTGCGTAGCGCACACCGCCAGTTTAACATCAGAGTCGCGAATGCCGTTAACAAAAGCCTCAGTTTTAAAATGATCCAGGAACGGGTGACTCTCGCCTGGATATGTGAGCTGCACTAAACGCTCGATTTCCATTGCGAAATCTTGTAGAGATTCGTTAGGCTTCTGAAGTCTACATCGCAATTCCATTCTGTATAAATCGCGCTTGTGCTCACCACCATACTTGCGCTGCAATGCTGCCATTATTTCATTACAGTTGTTTCTGCAGCTTACTGGCACCGTCTAAAGTACCTCTGCGGCTGTACTCCGCAACTGCTCGTACTGGCCCGCCACTACACTCCAGGTTATGCACTTTGTCCTCTAGAGCATGCAATTTCTCTTCAAACTCCTTTGCATGCTGTTCCAGGCCACCGCATTCTAAATGTTGGACTCTATCCGCCAGCTCTGAGAATTTATTCTTAATAGCATCCATCCTCCTGTTGATGGCTTCAGAAACCTCTACCAGGATATCGTTCGTGGCCTTATTTGACTCCTGTATCTGCTGAGAGTTCTGTTTTATTTCAGTTATTTGGGCTACAAGCTTTTCCTGCATCTGCTGATTTTCGGCTACAAGCTTTTCCTGCATCTGCTGAGAGTTCTGTTTTATTTCAGTTATTTCGGCTACCAGCTTGTCACTGCTGTTTCTTGATGCAGTTTGTGCATCACTGATTGCTTTTATCTGCTGAGAGTTCTGTTTCATTTTGATCATCATAGCAGCGAACATTGAATTTATGTCCATGCTGCTGGTAGTGGCAGGAGGGCATACCTGCACATCGTCTTTGTCCTCAAACTCGTATGTCCCGATGTCCATGCCGCGATTCTTAAACTCATCTATCAGCCTCTTCTGCAGTTCAGCCTTGTTACCTGCAGTTGGCAATTCCAGCTTACTGGGCTTTTTTTCAGCTGTTCAACTTTTAGCTCATCAAATTTCATGATTATTTATTTAAATTTTTTTAATGTCCTTTTTTTTTTCTTTTCTTTAAATTGCAATGTCCTTTTAATTATTTTTGCAGTCCCACTTCTGACACCAATTGTTACGTTTTTAGACCTCTTCGTAAAAACGGTTTTATTACTTATCCTTCAAGGATTCGCTTTATTGCATAAAATTAAAACACGGACAAATTAATTTTAGAAATATAATGCGGCAACTCTTTATTTATTACTTTATTTGCACGAGTATTTGTACTTCTCAACCCTCAGCGATGTTAACACGTCTATATTTGAAATCACACTGACTCCAGTCTGAGCTCTGGCAGCGCCTTTATATAGCAAAAATGACGTCGTCTGGTAACCTCGCGAAATTTCTGGGTATGGTGGTTGTACTTACTTGGCATGTGTGGGCTTGTATACATGACAATGCTGGCTTGTTTGGTTTGCTTATGGTGACTATGTGTGGTTGAATGTATGAGTGTTCTGTGTGTTTTGCCTATGGTACCCTGCAGCCAAAATGGTATCTAGTATCGTTTGGAGACAGTTATCATACTAGTTGGAAAGAGACTATAATAATCAAATTATGTTAAAAACGAAAAGCAAATGAAAATATTACAATTGCTCTTTCCATACGTGACGATCTCTCAATTTTGCATGTCATTCTCTTTAGTTGAGAACCGAAATTCTCAATTTATGACAACAAGAAGAAAATATGTATAATAGCAAAAAAGAACAAAAAAACAAATAAATGTTTTTTACATTGTTTGCAAAGTTGACAGATCAGTCTTCTGTTTGGATTGAAAAAGAAGTGTTTATGAAAAAGTGCTGAATAATTTAAAGAAATTTATTTAGAGGTGATTGTAAAAACTTTTTTATATTTTTTTTTTGCCATTTACTTTCTTTATAATGTTACTTCAATTTAGGTCTCCACAATGAACAGATTATGGAGAAACTGCGTGCGCAAAAATTTAGAAAATATTTTGGACCGCAAAATTGTTATGCGCTATAACGTAGATGGTTCGCATGGAAAATTGTGTTTAAAAATGTATAAAAATTTCTATAAAGCACTCCTTGGTAAATAGTTAACAGTTTAATTCTTACATTTCAATGCTTAAATGTTCTTTTATTTTTTTTTTTTTAGACTCAATTGCAACCTTAAAATCTGCAGATCCAAAAGAGCCAGAAACAGTTTTGCGGCAGGCAATGCAATTATGCAAAAAGAAACAGTTTCGAGAAAAAAACCAAAATAAAAACCAAATGGAAACTAAGTAACTAACTTGTAAATTAATTACATACGGATTTATAAACAAATTACTTATTTTTCGGTCAATAATTCCATACGATTTCATTCAGTCTGTATAAAAAAGTTGAAAGTCGACTCATTTTACTTTTCTTTAAATTTCTAATTTAACGTATACTTATGTACTTAGAATAAGATTTATAGCATTTCTTAAATATTAAAAATGAATGTTAATTTTTTTGTTTATGTTATTTTTTGTTTTAGTTTTTGCTGTAAAACCGATAATTAACAATTAAATATTAAAGAATGTGACTTTTTTGAGGTAATGTAAATTTTTTTAAACTTCAATGTCTTATGCCCTAAGTTCTAGTTTGTTAGAATGAAAAATTTAATAAAAAGAATTGTTTTCAATAAGAAACAAAAAATAGTTAAAAAATGAACTAGTATGGCACTTCTACAATTAACACTAGTTGGCGCATTAGTTAATAACAACTAGTTGTTGAGCTGGTATTAGACTATGCACGGAACTACTAGTTGGGCTCCTATGACAACCCAATGTTAAAATCGATAGTTCGTTATATGAAAAAAGGACAGATAGACAACCAGTCTGAGGTGCAAAATAACTAGTATGTTTCTATTCACATACTAGTCACTTTAGCTGCAGGGTAACTATGAGTGGTTGTATGGATGAGTGTGTGGTTTTGTTTCTTCTACGTGTATATGGCTGTGTATATTTGTGAATCTGTTTAGCTTTATTAGCAGCGAATACTTGCATACAAGATCATTAAGAATAACATCTCTTAACATTTATGTTGCTAGGTTTGTTGGTGTTGTGGTTTACTCTTATTGGCACAGCCTTGAATGATCTTGTATATTCTGGAGTATTCCATTTCCGTTAATTTGAATATTATCTATATAGTGTTGACCAGGGTTGTAACATTTTGACAGCTATAGATTAATTGGCAGTGCTGCCAAGTACATATAGCCACATTGTCGTTTTATTTAAATCTATTTCTAATCTTTGTAACAGTATGTAAACAACACTGACGTCAGAAAACACTACAAACAAAAATTATATTAAACGAGGAAAATATATAGAAATATATGCAAATAAATGATTTTTTACTAACGAGAACTTTGATCTAGAATAATTTTTCTCTAGGCTCGAATATGTGGCCGGTAAACAAAATGTATATAAAATACAAGTGACGCTTAACGAGAAAGTTTTCGAATTTATCTCTTTTAATGAATATAAAAATTTGTCCATAGGCAATGAAATATTAAATAAAACTACAGTACAGGTGACTCAAATTGATAATAAGAATGTCAATACAATTCTTGAATTTTTGCTGATATACCATGATGATCCCGTAGAAGGTGGACATTACGGAATCTATAGAACACTAGAAAATATAAGAAGATATTGTTATTAGAAAAACATGTCAAAAGACATAACAAAATACGTTAAATCATGTCATAAATGCCAATTATTTAAGACAACTAAGCATATTAAAGATCCAATGACTATTACAGAAACACCTAATAAAGCCTTCAACACGGTGTATGTAGACACAATAGGACCATTTCCAAAATCAATACAAGGAAATGAGTATGCTACCATAATGATATACTCGTATGACTTAACTAAATATTTAGTAACAATACCTATACAAGATAAAAGCGCTAAAATAATTCCCAAACAATATTTGAATATGGACATGGGAACTGAATATAAAAATTCTATACTAACAGAAAATTGTAGATTAATGAACATTGAAAAACTAACTTCAACAGCCTACCACCACCAAACATTAGGCACAATAGAAAAAAGTCATAGAACCTTCAATGAATATGTAAGGCCACATTTCTGTGGATAAATCTGATTGGTATGAACGGTTAACTATTTTACGTACTGTTTTAATACAAAACCATGAACAACACATAACTATTATCCACACGAATTATTTTTTTTCAAAAATTCCAAATAATTTTCCGAAGTAGATAGAATTTTACCATTATATAATACTAAGTGCGCCCCGCGGTTTCATCCGCGTAAGTCGACATTCCGTGATAATATCGGGTTAAAAGTAGGCAAAGTGTCTCTATCTGGAAATATGTATGTGTATAACCATTAATAATCATGATTACACATTTACGTTTAAATATAAAATTTTATTAGGATTGATTTGGTGGTAATACAAAAGTAGCTATTGCAATATGCTCCAAACGGCAAATGTTATATTCACAAATTTGACAAAAAAAAAAAAAAAACTTAACAAAAAAAAAGAACAAAAAAGAACAACACAATAGGTAACGACAAATATTATTTTTTCATATTAAAAATATTTTATATTTTTTCCTTCTTACTTGACACATGTCGTTATATGTTGGACAATTGACACAACATCTTTATAAATTGCCTATGTGCTATTCTGATGTATAAGCTATGTAGTTGAAAAGTTTCATTAAAATCCATTCAGTAGTTTTTGCGTGAAAGAGTAACAAACATGCACACCAGAGAACGAAATAGTGTACAAGAAAATTTAATGTACACCTGCTGTACAATGTACATCCTCAATGCATTATAGACATTGCCTCTCTTTCGTTGTGTGCACCTTCGGCCTGTACTTATCAATTTCAACGTAACACATCCAAAAAGTCGTATTATTAATACTGCGAGGAATTTCATTGCTAGAGTTCTTAACATAAGTGATAAACAATTTCATACTAAAAATCTCAAAATTATTACGATAACTCTAAAACAGTATAGTTTCCCTGAAAAGTTAATAAACTCAATTATTAGTGAAACTATGGTTAAGGTATTAAATAACAAAAATAAAACAACACTTCTTGACGAGACATACGAAACTATCAAACATTTTTACAGTGTATAATAAAAACAAATAAAAACAGCTGTTGAAAATAAAAATATAAAATTTGCATATAAACCTCAGCAGTACATTTACTTACACTCAAGCATCAACATAAAAAGAACAACAAAGTGACTTGGTGTACGAATTACAATGCAAACCTGGGAACTAGAATATCAGAGCACAAAAATAATATTGCCCAACAAAGAACATCAACAGCTTTATCAGCCCATGTTATCGACAAAATTCAGTCTGTGGATTTGGATAAAGTTAAAATTCTAGACAGAGAAAAAACAGAAAGAAAAAGACATTCCATCGAAAGCTTGGCTGTACAGCAATATATAGAAAGAACAATGAACATAAAAGAGGATACCGACAATATCAATGCTAGCTATGTTGTTGCTATAAAATAAGACAAACTGCAATACCAACTTTTAAAATTTGACTGTGCTTAAAATAGACCTGTGATATTAATTTAATATAAAGTAAATTGTACTAGTATTGTTATCAATATGTATGAAATGTATTAATAACTATAACATTCTGAGTACAAATTTATTAATTCAAAAATTAATAAATTTGTATCCAAATGGTAATTGTGTTATGTTTTTAGATTTAAATAGACAAACGAACACATGAAGAAGTCGACAAACAATTGACGAAACGTTGGCTAAAAAATGTAATAAATTGTTTTATTAACATTGAATACGTTATGCCGGATTAGCTTAAAAAATTCTTCATATATTGAATCTTTACACTTGGCCAAGAAAAAAAAAAAACATAAAACAACACTGATAAACTTAATAGTCCGAACGAAAAAAAATAATAACAATAATAAATTATATTTAGGAATACTCAATAGTAGGTTACCACATTTTTCTAATGTGTATAAAACAGCTGCATGGATTAATTTAGTTGCTCCCCAGCCTTGAAAAATATAATAAATAATAATAAGAATAATAGTAGTAACAATAATAATAATTATTATTATTATTATTTTATTTTTTTTGCGGATAAGGTGGGAAAAGGCTTTATGCCTTCACGATGGCTGTCACCAATTGTGATATGTCGGATTCACCAATTTGCATACCGACCAAAAACCTGCCTTCTTTCCTCGTCCGGGAACAATCCACTCCGGAACCGCGTCAGCATTACTTCGGGGTGGTCCCATTTTCGGCATTAGGCCGTATTCTCCGTTGTGCTGCTTCAAGGTTCGCCATTGGCAAAGGTAGCCCTCTCCAGATCCATTACATCATCAGGATCTATCTTCTTAGCCCGTAAGATCCGTTCGGAGTAGTTAGCCACGACGTTCCAATGGGTCTGATCAGTGATAATTTTTTCAGCCAAGCTCTCGGCCCACTTGTTCCTTCAGCGTTTCTCTTTCGGTCGCTCAGCGCGTACAGGCAAAGAATGTATGCTCCGCGTCGTCAGTAACTTATGTGCTTTCATACACACAAAAGACCGATAGTAATAATAATAATAATAATAATAATAATAATAATAATAATAATAATAATAATAATAATAGTAGTAATAATAGTAATAATAATAATAATAATAATAATAATAATAATAGTAATAATAGTAATAATAATAATAATAATAATAATAATAATAATAATAATAATAATAATAATAATAATAATGATAATAATAGTAATAATAATAGTAATAATAATAATAATAATAATAATAATAATAATAATAATAATAGTAATAATAATAGTAATAATAATAATAATAATAATAATAATAATAATAATAATAATAATAATAATAATAATAATAATAATAATAACAATAATAATAATAATAATAATAATAATAATAATAATAATAATAATAATAATAATAATAATAATAATAATAACAATAATAGTAGTAATAATAGTAATAATAATAATAATAATTATAATAATAATAATAATAATAATAATAATAATAATAGTAGTAATAATAGTAATAATAATAATAATAATAATAATAATAATAATAATAATAATAATAATAGTAATAATAATAGTAATTTTTTTTTATTTTTTTTTTTTATTAGAAATTATTTAAAAAATACAATTAATTTACATTATTTATAACCTTGCAAAGCCTTTTTGGCTTGTCTGCAGGTTAATTTATAACTAAATGATCAGTACATTTCAAACAACTTTAAACAATAAATAAAATTTTTTTTTTCTTTTTTTTTTCTTTTTTCTTCATAACAATTCATAATTAATTAATGAAATTTATACTTATTGATGGTTAACAAAATAGCATTTGATAGTTTTTTTCCTTGTAATAACGTTCGCACTTTTTGCTATTACTTCCATTGGCAGAGTATTGTAAATAGTCGGAACCATGACCCCTACGGTGCTTCTTCCATATTCGTTCCTGAATTTCTGCACATAGTACCTTCCTTCTTCATTTCTTCTAGTACGATATCTGTGGTCGATTTTCCGTAAATACCTAGCATCGTTATAAAACTGTCACTAACGTTGTTTTGTATATGTTTTTAACATTCAACACATTGAGACTTTTGGCAATGTTGGTATTGTTATTATTTGCATTTGATTCACTTTTCTTTAGGATTTTTAGAACTTGATTTTGTGATTGCTGTAGCTTTCTACAATGTTTGGAGTTTCCCCAAGCTGTTATACCGTGTCTAATGTGTGATTCAACAAGCGAAAAATATGCTTGTCTTAATACAGCGTTTTGCGAACAATAACTTAGTCTGTGTAACATTAGTGAAGCCTTTCTTAGTTTTTTACGTACTTCTTCCACGTGCATATCCCATTTAAAATTGTGGTCAACGATCACGCCTAAGTATTTGTATGACTGTACCATATTAATTGTTGTCGTACATGCGTCTGCGTGAGGTGCAGTGGTATTATACCTGTTGTTGTGAAGACAATTTGTATTGTGAAATTTTATATTGATTTCTTCATACCGGAAATGACTGGGTTTGATGTGCATTAATTTAGTTTTAGTTGCGTTGATTATTAACCCGTGATCATGACACCACATTGTAGCAATATTCAGTTGTTGCTGCATAATAAGAGTTGCCTCATTCAGGTTTTTGTGTGCAATTACAATCGCAGTATCGTCTGCATAAGCAAATGTTTTACCTACCCCAAGTAAATTAATTAATTCGTTTGTGTATATTACGTAAAGTATGGGTCCAAGTTTTGAGCCCTGAGGTACTCCAAAGTCTAGACTAGTTTCACTACTAATGTTACTTGATATTTTTACATGATATTTTCTGAGTATTAGATAGTTTCTCACTAATTCTAGGCCATGTCCTCTGATGCCAATTTTCTGCAGTACGTTTAATAATTTATCATGTGGTATTGTGTCGAAAGCTTTACTAAAATCAATAAACATTGTAAGACAATGATGATGTTTACTCAATTCTTCGTTAATATAGTTTGAGAAATTGCCGATGAGCTGATTAATATGTTTGCCTTTTTGAAATCCAAATTGGTTTGTATTTAATATATTGTTTTTTTTAATAAAATCAGTTATTCTTCTGCATATTACTTCCTCCATTACTTTTTCTAACACAGAAAGTATTGCAATCGGTCTGAAGTTGTTAACATCCGAACGAGAACCATTTTTATAAACTGGACGTATAAATGCTATTTTCATGACATCGGGGATGGTCGCTGTGTCAATTACTAAGTTTATTAATTTTGTCACGACTGGTGCCAGTATGTTTGCGTTATTTTTTAAATCGATGGCCCTAATTCCATCAAATCCAGGACTTTTTCTAGCATTCAGAGTGCTTAAAATATTTTTTATTTCAGTATTCGTTGTGTTTAGTATATACATTGAGTTTGGAAGTGTATTTGTGGCGTGCCTACTAGTTTTAATGCTGCATTTATGTAGTATTTTTTCAACGTTCTGTTTAAAGTTAAGTGCGAAGTTGTCACATATGTTGGTAATTGTATCGTTTTTGAAATTTCGTAGTATGAAATCATCAATGCTACTTGTTTTTTTACCTATTATTTCATTTATAATCTGCCATGATAATAATAATAATATTAATAATAATAATAATAATAATAATAATAATAATAATAATAATAATAATAACAATAATAATGATAATAATAATAATAATAATAATAATAATAATAATAATAATAATAATAATAATAATAATGATAATAATAATAATAATAATAATAATAATAATAATAATAATAATAATAATAATAACAATAATAATAATAATAATAACAATAATAATAATAATAATAATACAAATACTAATAATAAAAACTGTTTTTTTAATTCAGTTCGATTTATTTCCAAATTCTGTGCTGTACAATTCACTGTTAGTAAAACCTTGCGAAGCCATTTCGGCATGTCTGCAGGTATAATTAACATAAAATGTATTGACAAAATTTTGTGTTGATATTAAATATATTAATTTATTATTAAATTTCTAAAAGTTAGAGGATATGGAGTAGTCATTGTGAGTTTATAAAATGAGATTTTAGTATTTTCTTTCTGGTTTTAATATTGTTGCTTCTTTTGAGGACATCAATAGGTATTGTATTAAATATTGTTGGTAACGCGACTTGTAGTGTGCTTCGGTCATATTGATTCCTGAACTTTTGGATGCGGTATCTTCCTTCGACGTTTCTTCTCGTTTGATGGTTATGATCAATTTTTTGTAAATACGTGTTATCCATATAAAATTCAATAGCTAGTGTTGTGTGGTATATGTTTCGGACGCTTAGGACATGTCTATCTTTTGGGTATTTTGTTGTTTCATTCCACGTTGACGTGTTTGTAAAAGTGCTTAGTTGGTTGTTCGGACTATGTTGATTGTTGTTTTGGGGCTGTGTGTAAGGCTTTAGTATTTTAAGGCTTTTATTCTGAATTTCTTGAAGTTTGCTACAGTGAGTCGATTGTCCCCACGCTGTTATGCGTGGAAAAAATAGGCTTTTCTCAGTACCTTATCGCTAGAGCAATATCTCAAATGGTGCATCATATATGACGCTTTTCTAAGATTTTTATGTACTTCATCTATATGTGTATTCCATTTGAAGTTATGGTCGATATGTGCACCGATATATTTATATGTATTTACGAGTTCTATTGTCGTTTTGCAAGTGTCTGTTTCGTAGTTATAGTTCATACATTTTGTTTCATGCAAGCAATCAGTTTCGTGGAATTTAACTTGTATATCTTTGTAAGTGATGTTGGGGGTTTAATGTGCATCAAGTTAGTTTTAGTAGCATTTATTATTGTTCCCTGGTCATGGCAACATTTTGCTGTAATATCTAATTGTCCTTGCATTATCCTTGACGCATCCTCAACATTTTTATGCCGTTAACATATTCATTAGGTCGTTTGTGTACAATATATATGGTATTGGGCCAAGTTTAGAGCCTTGAGGTACTCCGTGCTCTAGGTCCGTTAAATCGCTCAGTTTGTTACAAATTTCAACACCATATTTTCTACAGTTTAAGTAGCTTTCGAATAATTTTAACGTCTGACCTCTTATTCCAAGCCTTTCTAACATATTTAAAATGTTTTTATGTGATAATGTGTCAGAAGCTTTAGTGAAATCTATTAACAGAGCCAGACAATGATGTTGTTTGCTTAGCTGTGTGTTTATGTAGTTGGAAAAGTTGCCAATAAGCTTATCGATATTTTTCACTTTTTGGAATCCAAACTGATTATTGTTGATGATTTTGTATTTTGTATTTTTTTGATTTTGTATATTTCAGTTTGTCAAACGTCTGCAGATTATTTCTTCCATTACTTTTTCGATAACTGATAATATTGTGATTGGGCGGTAGTTATTGTAATTTAATTTTATGCCACTTTTGTATATTGGTCTTACATATGATATTTTTAGTGCTTGATGTTTCAAGTATTAGATTAATCAATTTAGTTAGAATTGGCGTGGTTATACCGGAGTTATTTTTAAATCTATAGGCCTGATTCTCTCAAATCCCGCACTTTTTTGACATTTAAAGGGTTTATTATATTGAAGATTTCTTCTTCAAATGTGTTTCGCAAGTGGAAAGAATTTAATAATATGTTTGGTTTATAGTTTTAATGTCACATTTATATAAATTTTTTTCAATGGCTTACTTAAAGTTTTGTGCGAAATTATTACATATCTCATTTAAGTCTATATTTTTAACGTTGTTTCGTCTAGATTTTTGGTTTTTATTCCAATTACTTCATTTAAAATTTTCCAAGTTACTCGCACATTGTTTCTATTTTCATAAAATTTATTTTTGTTATATTGATTTGTTGTGTATATTATAATTTTGTTTACGGCGTTTCTGTATTTTTTATATTCACTTTCAAATATAGTATTACTACGATTATTGCGCCATTTCGTATAAAGTTTATCCCCTATTTCACACTTTTTAATTAACGATTTTGTTAACAACGGTTTATTTATTCTTCTTTTATTTATTGGAACAGTTTTAGTTGACTTTTCATAGATATTCGTGAGTTTATCAATTAATGCTTTTAATAGGTCATTGGGGCTCGTGTGTAGCAGTATGTCATCCCAAGATGCAGAACGAATTTGGCGATTTACTTTGTTGTTACATATTATAGTTTGTTGGGTGCTATTACCTTCAGTTTTGTTTACTTGGATGTTACTTATATATATCTAATAATAATAATAATAACAATAATTATAAAAATTATAATCAAAATAATCAAATTATATTATCCTAATAGTTTATGAAGATATACATATCTCCATAAAGAGAAATTTCTTTAGTTCATAGGCAAATGGTTGAAAACCCATTGAACACGAATCTAAAATTTCTTTCAAGGACTTGATAGACTACTTCAGGAATAAAAATATATAGATTCCTTACTGCCTGGAAGAGCGCAAGCCTATTACAAATGGTTATAGGTGTGCGACTCCTAAAAACACTATAGAAAATAATAAGATTTCTGAGAGCAATACAATTCTGAAAAGACACGCCAATAAACTGACATACATATCCAGATATAAACTCAATCTTAGCACCCCATCGTACATTACGTTCCACAACAATGCTCCAACTATCGATCCTTAGGGAACTTCGCGACTAATCGTACGTTTTTTTATAACTACATCGATATTTTAGATCAATTCTCTATTTCATGTCCCATTTTGAAGAAAATAGCCAAATGGTAACACAGGTATCATTACACACAAGTGTTAACATCAGGTTGATACAGTTCTCAGATTGTTTTTCACAATAAAATTTGTGTAAATAGAAAACTGTTATCACATTCAACTAAGCCACCTAAACAGTGGTGATAAACACAATATACACATGAGCACTGAAGATGAAAGTGTGGCGACTTTCGAAAACAGCTGTTCTGCTCTGCTGTGTAAGTTGAATAAAACTGATGTTGACTTCCTTTGTGCCTAGGAATATTTATCATCATGTCTTTCTGAGATTTTAACTAAGTTAGAATAATTAGCCTATAAAAATATTAAATTATTTTCTGGTGATTCAAACCCAGTTAGATCATCACCTTCAGAAGTAAAAATATCATCGTTACTTGTGTTGGTTATATTATGAATTACCTCAGGATCATTTTCATTTAGATTTTGTATTTCTTCATAACTGAAACTTCTTTTTCTTTCATCGTGTGGAAGATCGAATGATACCATTTCTAACGCACCTGTTTTAGCATTATTCTCTTCTGTAATTATATATGAAACTGCAGTTGAACTTTTATTTATAGATTCATTATCAACAAATTTAGCATCTCTGCTCACGACAATTTTACCATTTTTAGGATTCAAAAAGCGATATGCTTTGGATTGTTCACTGTAACCCATTAAAATAAGCTTTATTGAACCTGGACCAAATTTTCGACGCAGTTGTTTGTTTATATGTACAAAAGCTTCAGAACCAAACTTTCTGATATATTTTAAATTTGGTTTACTCATAAACCAGGTTTCATATGGAGTTATATTAATAGCATTTGATTTAATAAATAATTAGCTGTATTAACAGCTTCAGACCAATATATAATATTTATAGTTTAATCAAACAATAGACATCTCGCCATTCCTATTTTTTTTCCGCCACTCCGTTTTGTTGCGGTGTGTACAGAGCTGTTAATTGTTTTATAATATTTTTACTCTTTAAGAAAGAATCACTTATTTTCTGTATATGCAACATATCTTTGAATTTATATACAGCTTCACTTTTATGTTTCAGAAAATATATCATAGAGTATCTGCTTTTATCATCGATTAGTGTTAAGAAATATCGGCTTCCGGAGGGTGACGGATTTTGCATCGGACCACATAAATCACTACGATTTAAATCTAATATTTCTTTTGATCAGCTTTCAGATGATTTAGGGAATGATTTTCTGTTCATTTTAGGCTTTAAACATGTTTCGCAGACATTAATACAATTACAATTAGATAAACTTATACCATTAAATAATTCAATCTTTACGCCAATATTAACAGCATTAATGTGTTCATGTCCAGATATATGTGCCATTTATGAATGCAATTGCTTACTGTATTTGAAACTTTTCTTAATGTGTTGTCTTTATCTAATACGTACAGATTAATCTTTAACGTTGCTGTAGCATGTTCGACTTCATTTGATGATATTATACATTTATATTTATCAACAGTTACCACAAACCCTTCTGAATTTAATGTTTTATGTTTGCCACATAAAAAATATTTTTAATTAATTTTCTTTTTGTATTTAGTTTTCAAAACTAATTCTTTATCTCTGCTGCAAATATTTCCTTTGCTTTCCTGCAATAACTTCTTCTTTATCACATAAGATCTGCTTCTGGTCGTATTTCAAGTGCAGATACAAACGATCCGCAATATCCAGAAATCCAGCTATGTGATCTTCCATTGCTTCACCATCTTGGAGCTTTTTCGGTGTAAGTTTTCTTAATATATTTACCTTGTTTGTTATATTTGCTTTTTTACGGTTTTTCTTGAGAACTTTCCAATATTATTTGGCAAACCTCAGCTTCTTAATTTGAACCTTTTGATTTTCTTCCAAGGATAAAGCAATCACTACCCGAGCATTTCCATCTCGTACCAACCACTTATTGTATGGTTGCACTGGAATATCATCCTTTACAGTATCCCATAATTCACGCTCCAACAACAACATTTCCACATTAAACTTCCATGTGTGATAATTGTTGTTGTTTAATTTTGGGAACATTGCCTTGAATCCAATTTAATTGCGGAGATTTCCTTTTTCTCTTAATTATTCGGTGGAAAAACTTATGAAGGCCCATAACCTCTTGAAAAATATAAAAAAGAGAGAATACTTGTTTGCTCTATATAAAAGATTTATTGAAAGTGATTTTCTTTTTGAAACAAATTTTAATTTCAAAATATATTTAATGAAAAGAATATTTGTTTAAAATAATAACAAGTGCTATTGAACAATGCATATAATCAGTACTTATATGCAAGGCCACAGGGATTATTATCTATTTCATCACAAATATTAAGAAAACACTGTCGCTTGTTCCTACGAACTGCCATTTTTAGAGCCCTCCCCTTATCCTTACAATACAATTGATGTGCATATTTTTTAACCTACCTCGAATTATGGTATATTACCTACTGACGCGTATACACTCAGCTCTCAGGCTAGCAATATAATTATTCCACCAATAAGCCAGTGACATCTTTGCCTACCTTTTCCGCTTCGCCATAGAAGCATCGCACGATCGCGTGATATGGTTTACCAATTATACTGCCATATCTTCAGCTGAACTATTGAAGTCTATACCCTCCATAGAGATGGCAAAAATATCCCTATTAAAAGTGTTCACTTTCCATATTGTCAAACTTTCTGCCTGCAGGGTAAGTCATCCTGCAGATCTATAATAATGGCACTGTGATCGCTGTAAGTATAAGGATCAGATACTGTCCAGTTTATAATGGAATTTCTGGCAAGCGCAATGTCAATAACTAATCCACCAATTCCTATTCTGAAGGTTTCCTCATCTCCAGAATTTAATAGTATGATACCAAATGCAGAAAGTTCTACCAGTAGAACCTTTCCTCTTATATTTATTGTGGGGCAGCCTGGTTCAGTAGCCTAGGGATTGAAATCTTCTACTATTATAGCAGGACTCTCTGCAGCAGCGCTTATAACTATGTTATCTATAATAATATGAAAGTCTTCAAAAGAGTATCTAGGAGGAACATAGCATCTATACAAACATATGCCAAAGAGAGTGGCCAGCGCGTACCCATATTGCGGTGCTGACGTATCCCTCAATATTAACGAACCGGTATCCCGATGTCTCTGTATTATCAGCAACCCAATTTGAAGATACAATCTTCTTACATGGCTCACTAAGTATAGCGATGTTTACTTTTAAATCTCGTACGCTTTGTTTAAGCAACTCTTGTGCTGCTTGAGAATGATTGAAATTTAACTGTAATAAGCGCTTTTTGATTCTTCGGTATTGGTCTAACCCTTAAGCTTTTGTAGCGGGATCTTAGTAGGGGCAAACTACATATCCGGTGACCATTTGTGTTTGCCTCCTTTCTACAGAGCATGCAAGACGGCTAATTATAACATGTACCAATTCTGTGGCCAGTTTCTGCATACCGCAAGCAACTGTTGGATAGATTCTGGTTCTTACAATTTCTCGCCCTATGTAAATAGTCGAGACAGTTAAAGCACTTTTTGGCTGCCATCTTTTCCCGTATTCGACGTACGACCCAGCCAATTCGTATTTTCGACACCTTTAGAAGACGTCTTGCTAGAGGAGCTTTCATGCCAATCATGGCAGTTTGAGTGCCTCCATACGGTCTCCTCAATGATTTAACTGCAGTCATCTGCAGTACTTTGAAGTCATTATATTTACTTCTAACGACACGTTCTCGCTGGATGTTGGGGTAGAGCTCGGCGGCGTCCAGGTTTGTTGATTGTATATGTAAGATTACAACAAAACAACGAGTGTTGTTGACACAAATTAGTTTTAATAAATATATTTCCCTGAAGGAAGAATAAAAGTAAAAAAATGCGGTGCAGTTCTTAAGAGGCGGAGAGTTTTCCGTTCGTGAGTAGGTTCCAAGTAGCTGGAGAAGATCCCTACTGTTCGATCACCTGAGTATGGATGTTATCCTACGCTGATTTAACCGGATCGAGACACTAGCTATGGGAGAGTAACGAGCACCGCTCCCAGCATGGAGGTACTTCGGTTAGGAAGCGGTTCGCCAATTATCCACTCCTAGACTCAGCCATAAAAAAAACTGAATGAAAACCAGATTCATTTACCCGTACGGAGACATTCCTGTTAGGTTCAACATACATACTTAGCTGGATTTTCCTACAAAGTGTTAAATGAAGTCAGCTACTAGTAATATAATGTTAAGATAATAAGAGCATACCCCTACGCTAGATTCCCAAGAACTGATCACGATATCATTTTTCTATGCCCTGTTATACCTTCGTGAAAAGAATATTTTCTACTTGCGCATTTACAATATTATATACATAGCAACTGACATTACATACAATTCATTGGCAGATATACTATGATAAATTCCTCCTCTACATTTGCACAGCAGAATGTTTCTTAATTGCGAATATATAATCATATGGCAACCGACATTAAATACACTTCATACATGCGCAAAGTATTGAAATCAACTGAACTGCGATTTATATACGTATTGGTTAGTTTTTCCTATATAATTATTTACCAAGAACAGATCACCTATGCGCATAATGGAGCGCCGCATTTCCACAGGATTTAATAACCAGGGTATCTGGACGTGAAGACTGTTTATTCTTTATCCTGCGACGGACCTTTATCTAACCAGGTTTTTTACTACTTGGATTCGGCATAGCAGCACTATTCTCTACCGTTGATCTCACAGAACCACTTTTATATTTTCTGACATCATCTATTGAGCCCTTTTTCTTCTTATTAGCCCTATTCCTCTATGTCCAAAAGTGTTTTTGTCCCTTCATTACTTTGGGATCACACCTTCAGGGAGGGGGAGAAATAGTCTTACCATATCCCCTGTCTGCGTCTGCTTGTTGAAATGCGCTTTGCCCTTAGTAGCAGTTCCACAGCTTAGCTCATTTGACATTTGCAGACGTTGAAACTATATCTTTGTGGATATAGTTCTTATCTTGAGAGAGTTCTTATCTTGAGAGGACTTTGCTTGAAGGCTCTTGCTAACCATCAGCTATGGTGCTAAAACTTTCCTTCAGGAATAGACTTGGATTTTCATTCTCTCCATTTCATGAGCTCTCCACGCCCTCCCTTAAATTAATTTTTTTCTTTTCCATTCAATTGGGTCCAAACTCGCTGCCGCTAGGCTAAGGTCCCATGGGTTCATTTGCAAGCGAGGGTTGAAGAAAAGATCTAATAAATCTATTCGCCAGACCCTTATCCGTGTTAGACAGGAACCGATATCCACACTGATTAACAGGTATTCTTGGGGCATCTGTGTTAAAGCCATCCAACCCGTTATAAGAGCTCAGGAGCTATGGTGTCCTTACTCATTCGTACAATTATCATTTTAAATTAAACCTTTTTCAAAATAAATGAAACCTTTTGCAAATGAAATGAAATGGTGTCTGATAACGGTGGATTAATTTCTTTACTTGATAGGGGTCAATGCAATTGAATATAAAAGTAGTATTAATTGCACATTCAAAGTCAAAAGTTGAAAACGAGGGATTTAGAAGAAACAGAAGTCAGTGGAACAATAAGAAATAGAGGAAAATATGCCAATATTTCAAAAAATGTGAAAATAATGATTATAAAATTGTATCTCGTATAACGTCAGTAAACATAAATACCACTAAAACTATTATTTCACGATATAAAAAAAAAAAATTACTGCGAACTAGTGGAACATCCTTTAATGTAACGCTTGCATTGTCTACAATTTTCAACGGTTTAAAACAACTCAAAATAACGCTGAAAATGGCTTCCATTGAAATGGACCGTATGAATAGCGCATCGACTATTGAAAACCGTCGACAGTATGCCTCAGAATTTGCAATTTGGTCTCCTCAACAAAAAGAAAAGATGATTTTTATAGATGAGTACGGGTTTAACTTACACTTACGGAGTTCACAAGCACGTGCTAAGGTAGGTGAAAGAGCTCATGTTGTTGTGCAAACCGTAAGGGGAAGGAACGTTACTTTAATTGCTGCTATAAATAATGCTGGTGTTGTTTACCATAAAGTTTTTTCCCTTTCCACTGTAAATTCAGCCCGTTTCCAAATATTTCTTAGGCAGCTCCTGGATAAAATTGAATGCAGCCCAGAGTTACAAAATTCATTTTTAATTATAGATAATGCCAGAATCCATAAAGCCCAGGAAATTCGAAATATGGTGAATAATAGTGACTGTACACTTAAATTTTTACCACATTATTCTCCTATGCTGAACCCGATAGAGAAAGCATCTTCTAAGATAAAATTTCACGCCCCATCATTATTAAGTGGCATTACCACAGAGCATAACATAGTAAGTGTAATTGAGGAAAGTGTCGCAAAAATTAATCAAAATGATTTTCCGAACTATGTTATGGATATGATCATGATAATTCCTAAAGCGGTTAGTGGACAAATTCTTCATTAATTTTAATTTTAAGTATTAATTAAAAATTAATATGTTTTACTTTTTTCTTTTGTTTTCAATTAAATTTTAAGACTGGTTTAATTTAATTTGAAAAATGTTTAATTGAATTTGAATAAAGTTTAATTTATTCTGAAAAGAGTTTCATTTATTTTGAAAAAGGTTTCGTTCATTTTGAAAAAGGTTTCATTTATTTTGAAAAAGGTTTAGTTCATTTTGAAAAAGGTTTAATTTATTTTGAAAAAGGTTTAATTTAAACTGAAAATGCTATATATATATATATATATATATATATATATTTATATGCACACATACATATATATCTATATACATATATATATATATATATATATATATACATATATGTATATATATTTATATATATATATATATATATATATATATACATATATATATATATATATATATATATATATAAAATTTAAGTTTGAAATATGAGGTTTAAATATATATATATATATATATATATATATATATATATATATTGACAATTTATGGTTGAATATAGTATGAAGTTTAATAATTGTTATATGGGTTTTTCCTCCTAATGGTCAACTGGGATCGAAATATAAAATGTTGAAAATCACCGTGTTTTTTTCGTTTATAATTATAAAAGCAAGTCTATATATTTATAAAAGGATGGTTTCATTGCATATTCCAGCTGTTTTACGTAAGAAAATTGGACTGGAAAGTGGAATATGTTATTATTTTCCTTTTAGCCACTTTCAAAGACATTTTTTAATATATTATTTCACATACAAAAAACTTCTTATGTTTGCAATTCTTCTTCGAAATGTCTCTATTACAATCAATTAAGAAGAGAAGAGTGTTAGTAGTACAAAAAATATTTGATCAACTGTTAACTATTACTTTGTTTCTGGTCTATGTTTTAACCGTTCGATCGCTACCGAAAACATCACATTAGTCTAACTGTTTTGCATTAAACGACAATAGGTGCACATTTTAATTAAGTTCGGTAGCACTAATTTGTATATAAAAAAACCAAACTTCTTTATTTTGTAAGAAATTTTTTTGTAAATAATGAACTTATTTTCTTAAAATGCAAATTTAATTTCTTAGATGGGTACCCGAACGTTCGCGACCGGTACTTAAGCCAATTAAACAAAAACCAATAAAAATATATTATTGTGTAAATACTGGATAGAGACACTTTTAAAATAAATTAATCGCCTCTGAATATTTCGTTTCAATTCACAGAATTTTACACTTTACATTTTGAGTACGTTCGTTACTATATGTTTATATCTATCATTATGAAATATTAAACTCGATAAATTCTATTTTTCGCACTAAGCGTAGTTACCGAATTCTATCGAATTCAAAAAAATACGCTGAGTAAAGTTTTGTTTTCTATAATCCTTGCACATCTCTCCCTTGAGAATATACCAACAACCTGAATGAAAAGTAGTGTATAAGTAATTTACATATATTATTGTACCACTTTGTATATATGTACATACATATTCAGCAAGCATCCTAGAGCCGAAAGAAGGAATATAAGTATGTATATGTATAACCAGCACAACTAAAGATTTTTCAATAAAAACCAGCGAAGCAATGTAATGTAAAAGGTTAGTTAGGATAAGTAAAGAAAGTAAAGGCAAGTTGTTTAAAGAAATGCCAAGAATCTTGGCTTAAGTACATTCGGTCGATATTCATTATACAAATGGTTCGAAAAGTTTGCACTTGTGATTGCAAACTCATTTTTTATATGTATATATATATATATATATATATATATATATATGTATGTATATATATATATATATATATATATATATATATATATATACATATATATATATATATATATATATATATATATACATATATATATATATATATATATATATATATATATATATACATATATATATATATATATATATATATATATATGTATATATATATATACATTGTATACATATATATATATATATATATATATATATATATATATACAATGTATATATATATATATATATATATATATATATATGTATATATATATATATATATATATATATATATATGTATGTATATGTTAGTAAATTTTTGTCTCGAAAATTGTACTGAGATACATTTAATTATGTTAAAAATAATTTATTGCGGAAACCAAAAACTTTCTCTGCAATACTAAATATTACAGCTCTAAATAGTGTAGCTTCTCTTAAAGCTTACATAAGGTCACGTTATTATTATGTTGTATCTAGTCCTTTTCTTCCTCGCCTTATCATGTATATATAATCAAAAGTATATACATGCGCACAATACTATTACAGAGTTGATTCTTTTTTGCTTTCAACAATATAAATATGAAATAAAATTCCTGATATAACGTAGCCATGTACAACGTGTTCAAAACGAGCTTTATGTTGCTAAGAAAAACCGCGCTACGTTCCTTTTTGTTAACAGCGTTACGGTCAGAGATACGTGTCCCTTACCTCTTATTGAGGGAATAATCAGTAGGATCGCAAAGGCTAGATTCATTACAACTCTAGACCTTAGGGACGCTTTTTGGCGAATTCCCTTGGATAAAAGTTCAAGGGAGAAGATAGCTTTATTGTTCCAGGTCCTTGTGTATTTAAGCGATGTGCTCTTAATTACTGAAACGTTCGATGAACACATCTTACTACTTCATGAAGTGGCACTTTGCATTAGAAAAGCAAATCTAACAATTAATATAGAGAAAAGTATATTTCTAAGTTAGGTACTTAGAGCATATCATCGGCTATGGGTAGGTAAAGGCAGATCCAGACAAAGTTCAGTCTATACGTGAATTCCCTTTAACAACGTAAGTATGGCAGTCAACACGATTTCTGGGTATGTGTGGGTGGTACCGGCGTTTTATCCCCAACTTTGTCTACACCCTTATCTGAAACTCTACAGAAAAACAGGGAATTCAATTGGTCTATAGAAGCTTTCTTCATTTTAAGAACTTAAAAACTATTTGTGCTTCGCCCCAGTTTTGCATAATCCCGACTTTAGCCGCCCATTTTCAAACCAATGTGATGCAAGCCAATATGGCATAGTTGCTGTTCTCGAGTGTATTCTGAAAATAATGAAATTGTATTGGATATCGTCCAGAGTGCTTTTGTATCGGATATTGAAAATTCATTTAAAGTAGATTTAAAGTCACAAGAATTCAAATCTGCCGAATATACATATGTATATCGCTATAAGAAAAATTTAAACGAAGCTTAAAATTCTCCCAGATTTGAAAAATGTTGATAGATTTGGTTATAATCGGTGTGAGTATGCGACTGGAAATGACTTGCAGGAAGAGATTTCATGGAAGTTGTGGGTGCCCACGTATATAACATATGATCACATATAAGCTCAAGGTTGAGTGGGAAAAAACGAAAGCTTCTAACAAATGTTTGCGACCGCCTATGGGACAACCATCTATATCAGTTCGCGTCTTACAGCTGCTGTATTTAAATTTTTTGGGCCTTCATCCCAGATCCTTATCAGGAAATGTAGGATTTATTATTGTATTCGCTTACAGCGAATATTATCATTGAATTTCTTGAAAAGGGTATATTTCATATATTTGGGGTACCGAATTCCATAGCAACCGACAACGGAGTTCAATTCAAATCGAATCTGTTCAAAAACTTTTTAGACACTTATGGCGTACATCACAATTTAACGGCAATTTATTCGCCTCAAGCAAAAGCTACCGAGCGAGTGAAAAGAACGGCACTAGCAGCAGTTAGAGAATTCAAAAAATTGGGATTCAAAACTATTGGCAATCAGTTGCGCACTTCGTAGCTCGGTACATTCTAGTACAGGATTTTCTCCTTATTTAATGCTTTTAGGCCAAAATATGTTGACCAACGGACAATCATACACTCTCTTGTGTAATCTGAAGAGAAAGAATGGAATTATTAAGAGAAAAAACTCAAATAAATATTCGAAAATCATATGAGCAGAAAGTAAAATACTACAATTTACTGTCATGTTCTGTAAGTCCTGAGGTGGGGCAAATTGTTTTAAAACGAAACTTTGCGCAATCCACACCAATAGAACATTTTAATAGCAAGTTGGCAAATCAATTTGGAAAGGCTTTGATAGTGGCGAGGCACGGCTCCTGCTATTATGATTTGGAGGATATGAATGAAAAGCTCCTAGGAATATTTCATTAAAAATATATAAAGAAGTATCTAAAACGATTAACAAAACAAACAAAAAATAATAATAAAAAAAATTATACATCGTAATAAGAAAGGGCTCAATTCTGGTTCTATGAAACGATGAAATGAAAAAAAGTTTTCATAAAACTGTTTCATTCCATTCATTACTGTGACACTTTATCAACTATTTCTGGTAATTGCCAAGTAAATGTCAAACGTAAAAAAGCAAATAAATACTGTCGGGACTAATAGTTTTATTTAAAATAACACAAAGAAATCGGAATGGACAGAGTTAAGAAAATTATATTATTGATTTAGTATTACAATAAATTATAACATTTTATTGTAAAGAAATTTGCTTCGGGTGCAAAGACGTGGAGTAGGCGATGGGCAGAATCCATACGAGATGACAACCGATGATCACTTTATGGACTTATATCTGTATCCTAAGCCATAATGTTTAGAGCTAATAAAGGAATTAAAACCATTCTTGCCGAATTCAGGGCGCAAACACGCTATTTGAACCACTATAACCGTTTTAAGTGCCTTGCGTTTCTTTGACAGCGGCGGCTTTCAACGAAGTGTGGGTCTAGATAGTTTGTCTGCTTTATCCCAAAAAGCCTAAACATTTAAATTAAAATGTTCAACTTTATTTTTTTGGTTTATTTTTATTTTTTTGAAAAAAATTTATATTTAAGTATCAACTTTGAACAATTCAGATCATATTCAAATCACTCCAATACTTTCGCCATTTCGCCTCATATTTCAAAGTTCCGCCTAAAGTGGTAAGGCTCGTCTCCAGTTCTTTCCACTTTTCGTCTCGAAAATTTGCTCCGTCTGTGGTCACTAATCTATAAATGTACGATTAGTAAACGTTTTTTTATGTAATTATCTTTCATAATTATCAGCCATATAAATATTTTATTCCAAGAAGTTATTTAAATATTATTTTTTATTTTCGCTGGCGTGCTTTTTTCTTTTTATCTTCTCCTGTTTTTCACTTTAAAATTGTCAGTAAAAAAATTCTTTTCATATGAAAAAATTTTAAACGTTGGTTGCACCATTAACAAAACAAGAATCACAAGTCTTATAAAACGATGAAAAAATCTCGTTTCATTTCATTGATTTTTTCATATGATAATTGTCTGACGTTTGTTTCCATTTTTTCACTAAATGAGAATCGCTACTTCTATAAAAACATGAAAAAACTTTTAATCTCATCGCTTCATAGAACCAGAATTGACCCCAAGGTCTCCTTCAGCTTTCGTTTCCGTATAAACATAATTTTACAAAACCTGTTTTGTAATGTATTCATTTGTAAATGAATTTTTAAATATATATTAATACCATGCGTAAGCCATGACAAAAAAATCATATATATATATATATATATATATATATATATATATATATTGTTACAAAGATTAGCAATAGATTTAAATAAAACGAAAATATGGCTATATGCACTGCCAATTAATCTCTAGTTGTCAAAATGTTACAACCCTGGTCAACACAATATAGATAATATTCAAATTAACGGAAATGGAATACTCCAGAATATACAAGATCATTCGAGGCTGTGCCAATAATAAGTGTAAACAACAACAACGAAAAACCTGGCAACATAAATGCTAAGAGATGTTATTCTTAATGATCTTGTATGCAAGTATTCGCTGCTAATAAACCTAAACAGGTTCACAAGTATACACAACCATTTACAAATAGCAGAAGAAGAAACAAAACTACACAACACAGAACACTCATCCATACAACCACTCATAGTTACCATAGGCAAAACACACTGAACACTCATACATACAACCACACATAGTCACCATAAGCAAAACCAACAAGTGAGCATCGTCATGTATACAAACACACGTATATAGCTCCATGTCAAGTAAAATACAACCACCATGCCCAGAATTTTCGCGAGGTTACCAGACGACGTCATTTTTGCTATATAAAGGCGCTGCCAGAGCTCAACGAATTAGTGTGATTTCAAATATAGACATGTAAACATCGCTAAGTGTTGAGTAGTACAAGTACTCGTGTTAATAAAGTAATAAATAAAATGTTTCTGCATTATGTTTCTGAAATTACTTCGTCTGTGTTTTAATTTGATGCAATTAAACGAATCCTTGAAGGATAAGTAATAAAACCGTTTTTACGAAAAGGTCTAAAAACGTAACAATTGGTGTCAGAAGTGGGAGTGCAAAAATAATTAAAAGGACATTGCAATTTAAAAAAAAGGAAATTTAAAAAAAAAAAAATTAATTAAAATAAATAATCATGAAATTTGATGAGCTAAAAGTTGAACAGCGGAAAAAGGAGCTCAGTAAGCTGGAATTGCCAACTGCAGGTAACAAGGCTGAACTGCAGAAGAGGCTGAGAGATGAGTTTAAGAATCGCGGAATGGACATCGGGACATACGAGTTTGAGGACAAAGACGATGTGCAGGTATGCCCTCCTGCCACGACCAGCAGCATGGACATAAATTCAATGTTCGCTGCTATGATGATCCAAATAAAACAGAACTCTCAGCAGATGCAGGAAAAGCTTGTTGCCGAAATAAGTGAGATAAAAATAACTCTCAACAGATGCAGGAGGCATCAAGCATCAGCAGTGACAAGCTTGTAGCCGAAATAAGTGAAATAAAACAAAACTCTCAGCAGATGCAGGAGGCATCAAGGATCAGCAGTGACAAGCTTGTAGCCGCAATAACTGAAATAAAACATAACTCTCAGCAGATGAAGGAAAAGCTTGTAGCCGAAATACAGCAGTCAAATAAAGCCATGAGGGAGACTCTGGTAGAGGTTTCTGAAGCCATTAATAGGAGGGTGGATTCTATTGAGAATAAATTCTCAGAGCTGGCGAATAGAGTCCAACATCTAGAAAGCGGTGGCCTGGAACAGCATGCAAAGGAGTTCGAAGAGAAATTGCATGCTCTAGAGGACAAAATGCATAACCTGGAGTGTAGTGGCCAGTACGAGCAGTTGCGGAAGTTTTTGCGCGGATAAAAGCGCCATGCTTCGACGGCAGCGTAGCATTAGGCACCTTCAAATTCCAATTCGAGACGGTTGCTAGCAGAAATGGATGGGGTGCTGAAGAAAAGGCCATAGAGTTGATGTTGTCCTTAAAAGGTACAGCCGCAGAGGTGCTTGAGACTGTGCCAGTAAGCTGCAGAAACAACTATAATGAAATAATGGCAGCATTGCAGTGCAACTATGTTGGTGAGCACAAGCGCGATTTATACAGAATGGAATTGCGATGTAGAGTTCAGAAGCCTAACGAATCTCTACAAGATTTTGCAATGAAAATCGAGCGTTTAGTGCAGCTCACATATCCAGGCGAGAGTCACCCGTTCCTGAACCACTTTAAAACTGAGGCTTTCGTTAACGGCATTCGCTACTCTGATGTTAAACTGACGGTGTACGCTACGCAGAAATCCACTTTCGCTGAAATTGTTTCATTTACGCTGGCTCAAGAAAATGCAAGGATGGTTTTCAAGCCACAGATATGTAAAGTGCGGAATGTGGAGGTTTTGCCTGAGGAGGATAATAACCTAGTTGCTAGCTTTAAGGAGGCAATGCGACAACTGCTTGCAGAAAGTGCTACCAAAGAAAAGCCTATGTGCTTTAACTGCGGAAAGATCGGTAATTTTCAGCGCAGCTGCAAAGCATCAAGGAAGAGAGGTAGATCTGTTTCGCCACCAAGAAACAGCATTGACCATAGAAGGGGCACAAAGCATAACAATGCGGATGCTCTTTCAAGAAGACTCTGCTGTTTAGAGTGTAAGCATTGTGTTAGAACCGAGCAAAAGGAAGGAGTTGTTGATGTTCGGCTAATTCACATCGGCCCTGATAAAGACTGGTCAGCGGCACAGAGGGACGACAGCATGCTAAGGAAAATTATAGCGGCCAAAGAAGAAGACAGACGACCGTCCCGGAACGAAATTTCGGCTGAAAGACCACTTGCCAAATCTCATTGGGGTCAGTGGAACAGCCTCAAGGTAACAAAAAGGTGTTTATACCGCGTATGGGAAAGTATAGATGGCAAAACAACTTCAAATTTAGAGTAAAAAAAAAACACTTGAGAAACTGAAGCAGCGTTTTTGTTAGGTTGGATATCAACAAGCCGTAGCTGAGTGGATATCAAACTGCCCACAGTGCATAGCAGCCAACGGCCCAATAAGAAGAAGCCGGGGACAGCTGCAACAATACAACTCAGGAGCACCAATCAAGCGAATCGCAATGGATGTAGCAGGTCCCTTTCCCGTCACTGAAGCCGGAAATCGTTATGTACTTGTGGTAATGGACTATTTCAGTAAATGGCCAGAGGTATATGCTATACCTAACCAGGAAGCAATGACAATTGTAAATGCATTCGTCAACAACTGGGTATATCGCTATGGTGTCTCAATAGAATTACATTCCGACCAAGGAAGGAATTTCGAGTCTGCCATATTCAGGGAAAAGTGCGAGTTATATGGGATAAAGAAAACCAGAACGACGCCGTTGCATCCACAGTCTGATGGCATGGTAGAAAGGTTCAATCGCACCTTAGAAGAGGGATTGGGACGAGCATATTCAATTAATGACGTTGTATACCGGATACAAGATCAAAAATGAAGATAGTACATCTCGAACGATTGGCGCACTATGGAAGTGGTGATTGTATGCCTATTCGGGTCGAACAGGCTTAAGTGGGCGGCAGTGTTACAAAGATTAAAAATAGATTTAAATAAAACGACAATGTGGCTATATGTACTTGGCAGTACTGTCAATTAATATCTAGTTGTTAAAATATTACAACCCTGGTCAACACAATATAGATAATATTCAAATTAACGGAAATGGAATACTCCAGAATATACAAGATCATTCGAGGTTGTGCCAATAACAAGTGTAAACAACAACAACGAAAAACCTGGCAACATAAATGATAAGAGATATTATTCTTAATGATTTTGTATGCAAGTATTCGCTGCTAATAAAGCTTCACAAGTATACACAACCATATACAAATAGCAGAAGAAGAAACAAAACTACACAACACAGAACACTCATCCATACAACCACTCATAGTTACCATAGGCAAAACACACAGAACACTCATACATACAACCACACATAGTTACAAAAACAAACAAGTCAGCATTGTCATGTATACAAACACACACATGCCAAGTAAGTACAACCACCATACCCAGAAATTTCGCGAGGTTACCAGACGACGTCATTTTTGCTATATAAAGGCGCTGCCAGAGCTCAGACTGGAGTCAGTGTGATTTCAAATATAGACGTGTTAACATCACTACGTGTTGAGTAGTACAAGTACTCGTGTTAATAAAGTAATAAAGTGTTGCTGCATTATATTTCTAAAATTACTTTGTCTGTGTTTTAAATTGCTGCAATTAAACGAATCCTTGAAGGATAAGTAATAAACCCGTTTTTACGAAAAGGTCTAAAAACGTAACAATATATATATATATATATATATATATATATATATATGAATACATATATATATATATATATATATATATATATATATATTTATATATATATATATATATATATATATATATATATAAATATATTTATATATATATATATATATATATATATATATATTTATATATATATATATATATATATATATATATATATATATATGTATATATGTATGTATGTATATGTATGTATATATTTATATATATATATATATATATATATGTACATATATATATATATATATATATATATATATATATATATATACATAATAAATTAACTATTTGACACACTACTACTATCATAATATGAAATTCATTTGTTATAGTTGTTTGTTGCGTTTTGGTTTGTATAAGTTTCATAGCCTTCTACACTTATTATAATGTGATTTTTTGAAATCATTTGTGAATTTTTATAGTTAATTTATTAACATAATTCTCAGATGGTTTATAAAAGTCTTTTGATATGTTGAGAAGTTTGAAACTTTTCAAAACTGTGGTTGAAGTCTACTGACGATTTGGCAAAAAGCGGCAATGAAATGCATATAGACATTGCTTAACCACCCAACAAATAATTTGCATATTATAATAGTACAATGACAGTATGTCAAATACTTAATTTATTAACAATTAAATTGAGATTTTATTTTTCATTTGTCTTATAAATACTTTCATTGTTATCCAAAGGATTTCTAATTGTATAAAGGTGTAGGAAAATAAAATAGAGTCATATCGAATAAAAGTTGTTTGTTGGGTTTTGGCTTGTATAAGTTTCATAGCCTACTACACTTATTATAATGTGATATTTTGAAATCATTTGTAAATTTTTATAGTTAATTTATTAACATAATTCTCAGATGGCTTATAAAAGTCTTCTAATAAGTTGAGAAGTATGAAACTTTTCAAAACTATGGTTAAAGTCTACTGACGATTTGGTAAAAAGCGCCAATGAAACGGATATAGACATTGCTTAACCACCCAACAAATACATTTCATATTATATATATATATATATATATATATATATATATATGCTATCTCGGAGATCTTTCCAAAGTTTCAACAGATTTCTTATTCGCGTACTCATGCATATGACGTGGGCTGCGCATAATGTTTTTAAATGTTTAAGTTTTTAGTAATGTATTTATATGTAATTTAGTTCATAGATCCCCGAATTTGTGATTTATATAAGTATATAAATTGAATTCGTGGTTTGACGACGTTCCTTTTGGTTGCAGCAGTGACAGCGATATTATCAAAAGCAAGAACGTGCAAGCGATAGCAAATCAAATGAGTTGGAAATAGAACAGGAAGAAGAAAATTGTGAAATACATTCTGACAAAGAAACTGACAAAAATGTGCGTGCATTTATAAAAACTAACAATAAGCACGAATTAGCCTCCAACAACTCTAGAAAAAGAAGACAAAAATGATGTAGAGGCAGAAGAGGTTCTCCTGTTAGCGAAGAAAATATAAATAATAAGAAACTTCCTAAAGTAATGGAAGAAAGTCTTTATCCGCTGAAGCAATATATCTCAATTCTGATTGTCTGCTACTTTCAAGGTGAAACTAGACTAATAATAATAATAATAATAATAATAATAATAATAATAATAATAATAGTAATAATAATAATAATAATAATTTTTTTTTTTTTTTTTTTTAATTCAGTTCGATTTATTTTCAAATTCTGTGCTGTACAATTCATTGTTTATAAAACCTTGCGAAGCCATTTCAGGCTTGTCTGCAGGTATAATTAACATAAAATGTGTTTACAAAATTTTGATATTAAATATAATAAATTATTATTAGATTTTTAAAAGTGAGAGGATGTAGAGTAATCATTGTGTAATTTTAAAATTTTAAACATTTTGTGTTGTTATTAAATATATTAAATTATAAGTAGATTTTTAATCATTGTGTGCTTATGAAATAAGATTTTAGTATTTTCTTTCTTGCATTATTGTTGTTGCATCTTTTGAGGACTTCAATAGGTATTGTATTAAATACTGTTGGTAACGCGACTTGTAGTGTGCTTCGGCCATATTCATTCCTGAACTTGGGGATATAGTATCTTCCTTCGACATTTCTTCTCGTTTGATGGTTATGATTAATTTTTTGTAAATATGTGTTATCCATATAAAATTCAATGGCTAGAGTTGTGTGGTATATGTTTCGGACGCTTAGGACATTTCTATCTTTTGGGTAATTTGTTGTTTCATTCCCCGTTGACGTGTTTGTGAAAGTACTTAGTAGGTTGTTTGTATTATGATGATTGTTATTTTGGGGCTGTGTGTATGGTCTTAGTATTTTAAGAATTCTATTCTGAATTTGTTGGAGTTTGCCACAGTGAGTCGATTGACCCCACGCTGTTATGCCATGCCGCAGGTGTGATTCCACAAAGGAAAAATAGGCTTGTCTCATTACTTTATCACTAGAGCAATAACTCAATTGGTGCATCATATATGATGCCTTTCTAAGTTTTTTATGTACTTCATCTATATGTGTTTTCCATTTGAAGTTATGGTCGATATGTACGCCTAGATATTTATAAGTATTTACGAGTTCTATTGTCGTTTTGCATGTGTCTGTTTGGTAGTTGAAGTTCATACATTTTGTTTTATGCATGCAATCAATTTCGTGGAATTTAACTTTTATATCTTCATAAGTGATGTGTGGGGGTTTAATGTGCATCAACTTAGTTTTAGTAGCATTTATTATTAATCCCTGGTCATGGCACCATTTTGCTGTAATGTCTAATTGATCTTGCAATATCCTTGACGCATCTTCTAGATTTTTATGACCTACTATTATTGCGGTGTCGTCTGCATATGCGTATGCTTTACATGCCGTTAACATATTCATTAGGTCGTTTGTGTATAGAATATATAGTATTGGGCCAAGTTTAGAGCCTTGAGGTACTCCGTGCTCTAGGTTCGTTAAATCACTTAATTTGTTACCAATTTTAACACTATATTTTCTACACTCCAAATAGCTTTCGAATAATTTTAACGTCTGACCTCTTATACCAAGTCTTTCTAACATATTTAAAATGTTTTTATGTGACAATGTGTCAAAAGCTTTGGTAAAATCTATAAACAGAGTCAGACAGTGGTGTTTTTTGCTTAACTGCGAGTTTATGTAGGTGGAAAAGTTGCCAATAAGCTTATTGATATTTTTCCCTTTTTGGAACCCAAACTGGTTATTGTTGATAATTTTGTATTTTTCAGTATAGTTAGTCAAACGTCTACAGATTATTTCTTCCATTACTTTTTCGATGACTGATAATATTGCAATTGGGCGGTAGTTATTGTAATTTAGTTTTATGCCACTTTTGTATATAGGTCTTACGTATGATATTTTTAGTACATCAGGTATTACTGATGTTTCAAGTATTAGGTTAATCAATTTAGTTAGAATTGGTGTGGTTATAACGGAGTTATTTTTTAAATCTCTAGGCCTGATACCATCAAATCCCGCGCTTTTTTTAACATTTAAAGTGTTTATTATGTTGAAGATTTCTTCTTCAGATGTGTTTCGTAAGTGAAAAGAATTTAATAGTACGTTTGGGGGTTGGTTTATAGTTCTAATGTCACATGTATGCAAATTTTTTTCAACGGCTTGCTTAAAGTTTTGTGCGAATTTATTACATATCTCATTTAAGTCTACATTTTTAAAATTTTTTAATATTGTTTCATCCAGATTTTTGGGTTTTATTCCAATTATTTCATTTAAAATTTGCCAAGCTACTCTCATATTGTTTCTGTTTTCATAAAATTTATTTTTATAATATTGATTTTTTGTATATATTATAATTTTGTTTACGGCGTTTCTGTATTTTTTATATTCACTCTCAAAAATATTATTATGACGATTATTGCGCCATTTCATATAAAGTTTATCTCTTATTTCACATTTCTTAATTAAAGATTCTGTTAACCATGGCTTAGTTATTCTTCCTTTATTTTTTGGAACAGTTTTAGTTGACTTCTCATAGATATTATTGAATTTATCAATTAATGCTCTTAAAAGGTCATTGGGGTTTGTATGTAGCAGTATGCCATCCCAAGATGCATAGCGAATTTGATGATTTACTTTGTTGTTACATATTATTGTTTGTTGGGTGCTATTGCCTTCAGTTTTGTTTGCTTGGATGTTACTTGAGATAGAGCATAGTAATGAAAAATGATCAGAGATTTTTGTTTTAACTATTGAGGTATATACATGTGCATTCAAATATTTACATCTAACGAAGAGGTGATCTATACATGTTTGTGAGTTCATAGTCACATCTTCTCTTGTACACTCTTTGATCATACATTTCAATCCATTGCTTGCTATTGCATCAAGATATGTGTTTGTTATTAATGTATTTTTTAATAGATCTATGTTTATGTCTCCAAGTACAATAAGCGTTTTTTGCTTCTTCAGTTTTTGTAACATTTCATCCAGCTCCTTTATAAAATTATTCACGTTCAGGGATGGAGGTCTGTATACTGCAAAAATTGTAACGTTCTCAGACATTTCAAATAATAATAATAATAATAATAATAATAATAATAATAATAATAATAATAATAATATAATTGACACAAATAGTTACGCAATGGAAGTAAAACGTCTTCAGTGTCTCGAAAAGAAATTGGATAAAAAATTACGCACAGGTTTACGCACAGAAATTACGAAAAGATAAGGTTGAGGAATCAAATGGAATTATATGGTACCTGTATACTTTTACTGTTTCCAATCCTAACAAGCCAGGCAAGGTTCGATTGGTATAGGATGCAAAGGTGAAAGGTGTTTCCTTAAATGAAATGCTATTAAAAGGCCCAGATTTGATGGAATCATAACTTTCTGTTCTGTATGATTTTCGTTAAAAAATTGCAATATATGGAGACATCAAAGAAATGTTTCACCAGGTGCTTATACGCAAAAAAGATCAGTATGTCCAGTGATTCATGCGGCGAACTGGTGAAAATAATAGAAATCCTGATGTATATATATATAGTGCAAGTTATGACGTTTGGAGCTGCATGATCGCCTAGTTTGGCACAATATATTAAAAGTACGAATGCAACAGAATTTAAGAATCAATTCCCAAAAGCAGTAGTAGCGAAATTGATGCTATTAAATTAGCCAAGCAGATGGCAAATATCCGCAATAAGGCAGGCTTTTTAATCCGCAATTGGAAGTCGAGTTCAAAGACTATTTTGGAAAGTCTTAGCGAGTTAAGGACAAAATACAAATTTGTGTCAATTTAAATGAAATGGCTAGCGAAACGGTTATTCGTATGTGGTGGTCAACATCCGATGATAATTTCACCTACTCTTCAAAGCTAAATCGAGTCAACAAAGAAGTTTTATCTGGATTAAAACATCCTACGAAAACCGATATATTAATGACGCTGATGTTAATTTTTGAAAGCTGTGGTTTTTTATCAGCACATGTGGTTTACTTAAAAATTGTTATTTATTATATATAATCAATAAGTACTGTAAGTCAATGAATATAATCTAGCATACATAAGCAATGACTTTAATGTCAAATAATTTATTACATATTTTTCAATTTAGTTAGAAATAAAAATGAGTTAGATGAATTAAGTTCTGATTCTTTTGTAAACGTTATATACAATGAAATTCTTAAATAAATAATATACAATATTATTTGGCGATGAGGAAAATTAGAAAATTATAGAATATGATTGGTCATATGGATCCATTCCTCATTGGAAATGATTTTGTGGAGTACAAAATGAGACTTCAACAATTTTTTATTGTAAATGACGTTGCTGAAGAAAAGAAAGTGGCATATTTTATTACGTATATTGGTGCGGATGCCTATTCCATATTAAGGAAGTTATTTCCTCCAGTTGATCCGTGTATAAAAACATATAAGGAGTTGGCTGATGCTCCTAAAAAATATTTTGAACCATCCGTAAATTGAATAGCAGAGTCTTATAAACTTAATAGAGCAGAGCAAGGATCGAAATTAATAAAAACTAAACCTTTGGCTCAAAATTGCAATTTCTGCAATTTTTTTTATCAAGTTTTAATAGATAAATTTGTTTGTGGCGTTCGAGAAAATCAATTAAGGTCGAAATTCTTGAAAGAATCAAAGTTAACGTTTACGTCAGCATATGAAATAGCATTAAATTGGGAAATGGCTGAAGGAGAATCAAGAGAAATTAGTTAAAAAAAGGAGTAGTATAATACTATGCAGTAAGCCAACCGAAAAATTATTCAGAAAGATATAATCGAAAGCAAATGTGTTAAAAAACTTTTTGTCATTGATGTGGAAAAATAGATCACGTTTCTGATAACTGTCCTAGTAAAAACTGGGGCATACGTCTAAAACGTGCAGAAATTTTCAAAATTGGCGGAAAAGTGAGAGTAAGGTGAACTGCGTTGAAGAACTTTTGAATGCTATCAGTTTAAAGAACATAATGAGAAGAGATAGTGAAAATAATCAAATAAATTTTATAACTAGAGATTCTGAATGTGTCAAACTTTTGGTATAAGAAGTATTGCTAGAGATGGAAATAGATACTGGAGTGTGTGTGTCAGTAATTTCTAAAGTTAAGTATCTGTTGTACTTTTCCAAGTTTAAGTTAAGTCCTGTCATAAAAAAGTCATAAAAGAAAGGTAAATAGTAAACAAGAATTTATTTTTGAAATATTTGTAATTAAATCAGAAAACAATTTGGTTAAATACGCTATACACGGATTGGAGATCAATTTTTAATAATAAAATAGATAAAATAATGAATTTAAATAAAGAAGGTGTTATGGGAGGAATTCAAATGAAGTTTCCGAGAATACTCAGTAATGAGCCAAACCATTACATTGAAAAATATACGGCGGAAATGGTTTTAAGACCGGGAGTAATACCAATTTTTAAAAAAGCGTATGGTGTTTCTTTCAAATTGAGACCTCAAGTAGAAAAGGAGCTAGACCGATTAGTTAACAAGGGTAAATTGGTACCTGTAAAGTTTAGTAAATTTGCTTCCCCAGAAGTAATAGCTGTTAAACCAGGCAATGAAATTAGAATTTGTATTGACTGTAAGGTAACAACTAATATATTTATTATCCTTTATCCCGTATTGGTGATATTTTTACAAATTTGTCAAATTATAAATTGTTTTGTGTTATTGACTTATCGGGAGCTTACCAACAGGTAAAAATTTCGGAATTATCAAAACAATATGTGACTATTAACACACATAAGGGATTGTACCAATATACCAGACTTCCTTTTGGAGTTGCTAGTGCACCAGCAATATTTCAGTCCATTATGGATCAAATTTTTTTAAGAATAGTAGGTGTATCATGTTATTTAGATGATATATTAATAGGAAGTTGAAATTTACAATAGACGAAAATACGTTTATTTCAGGTTTTAAATAGACTTAATGAATTCAATGTTAAGATAAATTTATCAAAATGTAAATTTTTTTAAAGGGAAATAAATTATTTAGGACACACAATATCAGAAAAAGGATTAAAACCAAATAATGAAATAATTGAAGCTATTATAAATGCTCCTAGTCCTAAAAACTTATCTGAGCTACAATCTTACTTGGGTATGTTAAACTATTACAGTAAGTTTATTTCAAATTTGTCATCTGAATTGAAAGAAATGTACAAATTACTGAAAAAGGAAAGAAAATTTGAATGGACAGATTATATTCAAAACTGTTTTGAAGGTCAAAAGGACTACTTTTAAATAACAATGTATTAGAATTATTTGATTCAAATAAACCAATAATAGTTACCACTGATGCCAGTCCTTATGATGTGGGAGCTGTTTTTGCACATTTAGTTAACGGTGTTGAGAAACCGGTATTGTTTGCTTCAAGCACTCTAGTTGCATCGGAAAGAAACTATTCTCAAATTCATGGAAAAACTTTAGCGGTTATGTTTGGAATAAAGAAATTATATATATATATATATATATATATATATATATATATATATATATACATTATATATGTATATATGGACACAAATTTATGTTATGTAGTGATAATGAAGCTCTGGAAGAAATTTTCAATCCAAATAGGGATACGTCAAGTATAACGGCATCAAGATTGCAGCTATGAGCTGTAATGTTATCAATTTATGAACATGGTGCAATGTCTCGATTACCTCTAGAAAATACAACAGAAATTGAAGTGATAAAAAATCTAGCAAATATAATTCAACTACCTCTTAGTTTAGAAAAGGTAAGGGAGTATACAAAAGTGATTTAATTTTAAGTAGAGTTTTCAGCTATATTAAGGATAATTGACCGTTAGAAGTAATATCCGAAATAAGTTGTAGGTATAAACTACGCAAATGTCTATCAACAGATAATGGCTGCACTTTTTACAGGGATAGGTTAGTAATTCCGAAAGAACTGCAAAATGAAGCTCTTAAGACATTACATGAAAATCATGATGGCATTGTTAGGGTTGAAGATGCTTGCGAGCAGTTTAGTTTGGTGGCCTAAAAAGATAAAAGTATCGAAGAATATGTTTCACAATGTTATACATGTCAACCGACACATAGAATTTCTAAGGAAAGTGTTAAGAGTAAATGGCCAATAACTAATTTACCATTTGAGAGAGTTCATTTAGATTTGTTTTACATTGAGTCAAAAACATTTTTGATTTATATTGACTCATTCAGTAAGTATACTGAAGTAAAAAGTTTAGTAAAATCGGGTGCAATAAGTTTATGTAATAGTTTATATTAAATTTTTAAATTATTTGGTTATCCAAAAGAAATAGTTACGGATAATGGTCCACCATTTTCATCATTCACTTTTTAGAATTTTTTTGAAGAAAATAAACATTGTTCAAAAGAAATCACCACCGTACCATCCTCAAAGTAATGGTTTAGCTGAACGTGGAGTACAAACAATTAAAAACAGTTTAAAGAAATATCTTGCAGACCAAATATTAAATTCTTTACCAATTCAAACCAAATTAGATAAAATTCTTGTGTTACAATAATACACCTTGTACAACAACAAATAAAAATACAACTAAATTAATATTTTCATATACACCAAGAACTTTATTAAATTCATTAACAAAGAAACAAGATGCTGCCGTTAAAATTGAAAATAAGAAACCAAGGTCATAGAAAAAAGGGGAAAAAGGATACATAAATTCATTTTAAAGTAGGAGACAGAGTACTATATAGGAATCATTTTAAAGATTTTATAAAATGGACACCTTGTACTATTTATAAAAAAATAAGTCTTTATACTTATTTAATACACATTAATAATTCTATTAGATACATTAATAATAAGTTGCGTGTTTCAAATCTATCGAATAAATATCATCCCTTGTTAAATAATAATACAAAACAGCAAGAGAATATAGTTAGCAATAATAACAGTAGTAAACCTACTTTTGATGATAATAAACAAAAAAGGGTAAATCGAAAAAGAGTTTTAAATAAATCTATACCACTTCGACGGTCCAACCGTATAAAACAAAGAAAAGTTTCAGATATTTAAAAATAAATATATAAGATATATGTATATATGTGATTACAAATTTTGAATATTATTATAGTTAGTTAGTAGATTTATTAATTTATATACATATACTCTTACATATAATATAATTATTTATTAACTGATTTGTAAACCTTAAATAAAAAGGGGAAAATGTTATGTATTATATAATCAATAAGTACTGTAGGTTAATAAATATTATCTAGCATTTATTTTATTAATTTATTAAATTTTTTCAATTTAGTTAGAAATAAAAGTGAGTTAGATGAATTAAGTTTTGATTCTTTTGTAACCGTTATATACAACTAAATTCCTAAATAATAATATATAATAAAAATATTGCTTCAAGAGGTTTAAAAAACGACTGAAAGATGGGCAGATTAATCAAATAACGAGATCTATAAAAAATAGTTAGTGTGGACTAAGGTACTGCGAAATATTGAAACTGTTTAAGTTCTTGGTTGGTATTGGATACAACCATACATATATTTGTTGATGCAAGTGATACGAAGCTGTTGAATATTTTGGACTGATATCTGAACATAAAATTGATGTAGCATTAGTATCTGCTAAGTAAAAGTTGCTCCGAAACAACCATTATCAATCCCACGTATAGAGTTGTTAGCTGCAGTATTGGGTGTTCATTTGGGAAATTCAATATGCAGTAATCCAAACATTCAGATTGAAAAAAGAATTTTCGGTCCGATTGACATATAATATCGCTTTTTATTGGTTAAACTCAGATCCGCGGAACTATAAAAAGTGCGTTATGTATCGTATTATGAAAAAATAATGCTCTCGATTTAGAATTACATACGAAAGACCAACTGAATTACATTGTTTCTAAGTTGCAGCTATCACAACGAATATCTGAAGAACTTGCACAATTTTTAAAAGAATAAAAGTTACTGGAACCTGGGTCAAAGGTCACAATATATAGAAGACGACAGCCAGACGAAAATGATACACGAAGATGCTCATGGATCAGATGAAAATTGCGTACGATCTTATCGACTAGTGGCTGTTTACAGACAGCTCTAAACAAAGTTTAAAATTAATATATAACAAATAAATACCTAAACAAAGACTTTATTAAATTATTCTCCAAAAAAAAATTATATAAAATTATGAAATTTTAGTGAAAAATTTTAATTTTTAGGCATAAGAGAGAATTTATGACCTGTTTTTGGAATCTAGACACGTTCAGATTATATTGGCATGTTCACAATAGTTGTTCAGCTTTATCGTGGCTACAACTTTTCTAAATATAGTGTATGAAAAATCAGAAAATCCCAAAAGTTATGATCAAAAAACTGAAAAAAAAATTTTTTTGTTCTCTAACTTAAAAAACTCTGAGATAAAATACATTTCTGTCATAAAATTTTAGCAAGAAATATTCAACCTTGGGTACATTTTTGCCGAACATATTTAAGCGATATTTTTTAAGTGCTGATTAGCTATTTGACAAAAACTAATGACACCTTTTTTAGGCATCATGTCAATATTGAGAAATTTTGGAAGCCGATAAAACCAAATTGGCCAAACTGAGTATAGGGTTTTACTACATTTTATAATATAATCGAACCCATATAGTCACGATCTTGCACTTTTTAAAAGGTCTTCATTTGTCGCATAGTGTAATTGAAGAGAAATTAATTAATCTAAATACATAGCATATAGTTGAATTTATCAGTGATAGTGTAATGCTATTTTGAAGCAGAACTAAGCCGAATACCACGGCCAATAGTGAACGGTCCCCATAGTAAAAGTGGAAAAAATCGAAGGAGTTATGGTAGCTTAAAGAAATTTTTGGCACACCTCTCTAGGCCCACTATTTTCGAAATTGAATTGAAATTTTTAGAAATCCTTTTATTTTTCCGGTGAGGGGACAATTAAATACCAAAATTCCCCCATTTCAGTAATTATTATTTTTTTGAATTTTAATCTATCATTTGACATACAAAACGATACAGCATGATAGTTTTTTTATGATATTTAACTAATCACCAATTATTTAGGGTTGCTGTATACCTTTTTTTAGTATAACATTATTTTAAACGTTTTAGTATTTTTTGTTTGTTTATAGTTTTGAAAACAACCATTGAATAGAGTTGCCAAACTGACAACAATAAATATTTTAAAATTAAATTATTATTTAAGATATTAAACATATTTATATAAAGATTAATAATAAAGTAGAAAACAAATTCAAATAATTTAACAATTGTAACCATTTCTTAATTACTAAAATAAGTTTATGAGTCGGAATCAGTGTTAAAAGATTCATCTACTATTATGTAATTACTGATTTCTTGATTATTACTGAAAAAGCTGATTGTATTTATTGTAATTCTATTAGATGAAATTAATAGATCGGAAGAAATTAAGAGTTTATTGAATAAATCATGATTACAATTTGCTCTGCTATTTTTTCAAGTGTGCTCAAGTCTGTTCTTTCTAATTGTTTTGTGTAGAAATTCTAAACCATCTCCACAAAGCATTCCTTAAATATTACCAATAGGTAAATCAAAATATTTTATACTTGCATAACCATGAATGAGAAGTTTATGCAACGTTGATGGCATATAATACCAATCATAGTTATTTAAATATATATCTCGAGTTTCCTCCGTTAGCTGTTTAAAGTTAGATATATTTATAGGTTTTCCAGAGGATACTGTTTTAAAGATTAAATTCAAATTATATATCAATTTTCAATTAACTCCTGTAATCTCGGACGATTTTTTGAATTCGTTAAAAAGTTTTCGAGCTGTATTGCCATCATCACTAGTGCCAAAATTAGACTTCACTTTATCAACTGTTAATCCCGTCTCAGATCGAAATTTATCTTGAATTTGTTTTTTATTTTTTATTATACGGTGTTTTCTTATCATTCCTAATTGGCCAAGCCTTAAAAGGCAATCGATATGCAATATGTAACATGCTCTCAAAGCATCTAAGCCGACAATGTAAAGGTGATGTTTCATTTCATAATAGTCTTCGTTAGGAGAATAAGTAATGCTAAGTTTGTTCATATCTTTTGGTTTAGCTTGGCATATAAAGCACTTCGATCCCGACTCTTTGGCAGTTTTTGCTTAAGTACGTATTCGTATCAATAAAGGGTTAGTTTCACATGGTGTCCAAATATGTGAGAATAAGGTTTTATATTTGTTAGAGTCATCCTACTTGCTGTTCCTTGGCTTAAAGCATAGCCTATTATCATACATTATCCAACATTAAAAATATCAACTGATAATTTTAATAAATATATCAAATATGGATGATTTTTAAAATTATTATATTTCAAAAGTTGGCATAGAAAACACCAAAACCTTCTTATACGTATATTAGTATATATATCAGAAAATAAGATTATTGATGCATAAAAGTCGTTTTGTGATGTGCCTAGTTTTTCGGGTCTAACGAAGCTGACTTTTTTTTTTAAGTACATATTTTGGCTTAATTCTTCAATATTTTTCTTACAGTGTTGCTTTAAATACTTAGATTTTAGGAGTTTTTCATTGTTTCTGGTACATTTCTGAATAAAACATATATAATTGCAAGCATTTTTATTGAAAAATAAATATTTCATATTGATTTTTCAATAATTCATGAATTTTTTATATTCATTTTTCCAAACCCAATTTTTGTTACTTAAAAGTTATGAAAAAATCATGAAAATAGTTCGAATTTTAGGCCGTATAACTTTTTACATGTGTAACGCACATGAAAAACTAAACCACCTCTGGAATCGTGGGTGTGTCAGCTTTCATCTAAAAAATAATAAGTTTTTTTTATTTTTTTCCACTAGACAGTTTACTGTGCGGCGGGATGGGCTAAAGGACCTAACTAATACATCTTAGCTTCTATTACTAATAATAACCGAACCTTAACTGGGTATAGTGTATAGTGAGAAAAATACGGTCACTTAAATCGCACATAAAACTTTCTTTTATTGTGTGTTGATGGACCATTGGAACAGGTTCTAGTTAGCTATCATGTACGTGCATACTGTTCCTCAAGTGAGACCATTAAATTCCTTCGAACACCAGTAGACCATTACAATAAAAAATGGCGCGCAATGTGGGCCCTTATATTACAGGTATTAACCGAAATGTCCGAATCTTTCTATGTAAGTATATATAATACCTCTAACAAAAATTTTTTGGTCGTTATGTCATATGTTGTTTTCAGTTGACTTACGCCAAGAATAAGATTTCATCAGGTATATTGTAATGAAATACCTATTTCTTTCTTACCGTCTGCTTCTGCTTTGTGTACATATATTTATGCCTTTGTGTTTAGTGATTTTAATGCTTCAGGTAATGGGTGGATGAAATCAGAAAATTTTAATATATGGAGAGAAGTATTGGATTTATAAATTGCACAACTCGTCCACATGTAGTTCATTATTATTGTATTTCCTCAAAACCTCTTTCACTATCGCAATCGTAAAGCGTTATCAAGTCGGTGAGATCTATGTATGAGTGTATTAGTGTAATCATACGGACAACAAGAAGTACAGAGAAACTTAACAGTTGCATAGAAATGCACTCAGCACCATCTAGTGTGCAATAGTTGCTACTAATTTTCACTAATTGTCGGTAAAATTATCGTATATTATGCTGTCGTAGGCAAATAAAATCAAATAAATAAAATGAATACAAAAACATTTAATTTTAATAACTTTAAAAAAGATATAATATAAATCAAGCTTACGGTCGTTTTTTATTACATTTCATTTAGTCTAATTTTTATTCGATATTTCGTTAACAGTTTGTTAACATGTTCAGGAAATTAAAATTTTATATACAAATGGTTTTGAAACACGACATGAAAAATTATTCACAATATTTTTTTTTTCAAATTCAATAACATATAATATATTTTTATTTTATAAATTTTTTTTCAACATTAACAATTTATAGTAAAACAAACTTTTTCAACATTAACAAATTATAATGAACATTTTTATAGCAAATATATATATATATATATATATATATATATATATATATGTATGAGTGTAATCATACGATACAACAATAGGTACAAAGAAACTTAACAGTTGCATAGAATAACACACAGCACCATCTAGTGTACAATAGCAGCTACTAATTTTCACTAAATAAGTGGTTGTTCAGTTCGAAAAACATTGCTATAAAATAACTACATGCATAATATTTTAGTAAAAAGCTGATGAATAGCTTGTCGACCTCAACAAAAACAAAATAATAAAATATTTTACAAACCTTTTCTTTTTTGGTTATTTGATTTTCGGTTTGAGGTCTTTTTAATAATAAAATAAAATTAAAACTTATCTTGAACACAATAAAATTTGTGTAAATATTAACTGTTATCACATTCAACTAAGCCACCTAAAAAGTGGTGACAAACACAATAGACATATGAGCACTGATGATGAAAGTGTTGCGACTTTCGAAAACAGCTGTTCTGCTCTGCTGTGTAAGTTGAATAAAACTGATGTTGACTTTCCTTTGTGCCTTGGAATATTTATCAACATGTCTTTCTGAGATTTTAAATTAATTTCGAACAATTAGCCTAAGAATATTATTTAAATTTAACATAGCAATATAAAATAATCGTTAAAATTAATACCATATAAAACTTATCTTTTTGATCTAGCTTTATTCCAATATTTTGACCAACTCTGTTGGCCATCTTTAGGCCATTAAAAATTTCTAAACCAAAAACCAAAGCAATATACTACTTAATTTTAATTATTTACAAACAATAATTATAATTACATTTTCTAGTCCTGGTATAGTCAGTTGTTTATACTTGTAATCTTTGTTACCTACTGTTCACAGGTTTTTTTTCTTGTTCTGTGTTTGTTTATTGTGTATCTATAGATGTGTGCGCAATTGTCAGTGTCTGATTTATAATTAATTCTCTTGTCAGTGGGAGTTAATGAAACACGGGCAGCTTTAAATACCTTTAATAAGGAAATGCAATTTACATTGGAAACGGAATAGGAAAACAAATTTCCCTATTTAGACTCCTTGATTGTGGGAAAAAACAACATAATTAAACTAAATTAGTATCAAAAACTTTCAGCTAGTTGAAAGACTTATTAATTTTCATTCGAAACATCCTCGCAATATGATTTTAAAAACCGCCACTAATTTTATTACTAGAGCACTAGACACCAGCAACACTGACTTCCAAAAAATAATATAACAAAAACTTGGACTGTTTTGGGAAAAAACGATTTTTCAAAAAACTAATAAAAATTGAAGTCCAAAAGAAGAAAAACAATTGCAACTTAATAACCGAAAAACCAACAAAAATTTATAAGTTAATCCAATACATACCTGGGTTATCAGAAAGGATGAAAAATTCAAATATATATGATAAAGACAAATGAAAACGAACAATACAACAAGGAAGTTATTTACAAATATGAAATGGAGACAAGACTGAAGCATGTAAGGAAATATACATATGTTGGCACGACAAGAACAAAACTAAACACTGGAATATCTGGAGATAAATCTGATCTATATAATAATATAAAATCTTTGAAACAAAAAACCGCACTGTGCAATAATTGGACACCAACCAGACTTAAGTAAAGTAAGAATACTAGAAAGAGAGAAGAATAATACAAAGAGATACATGCAAGAGAACTACCCGGTGGCGTTTTTGTAGCGACTTGTCATATTGATATTTTCATTTATGATTCATCGTTACAAACTACGTCTCAAGGCGTAATTTCTATGAAAATGACGATAATGAAAATGTCTTCAATGAATGTACCCGACAACGACACAGCTAAAGAGAGATTTGAAGACATTGTTACTGAAGAATTACTGAAGAGTTTTTCTGCTACGCATCCAAATCAACCAATTGAGGGACATTGTCTGCTATGAGACGTAATAAAATTGAGTTTCTCTTCAACGTATTAACGATTGAAGCGAATATAACGGTTGATTTTTTGTATACTTTGAAATTGTTTTTATTGCGTTTTGAATATTCAATTTAAGATTTAGTGTGTAAACTTCTTTAGTGCGGTAAAGTTCTAAGTGAAAAGTGGGTTTTATATCTAACTAAAAAATTTAATTAAACCTAAAAACAATTTGAGTCTTGAAAATCACTACAAGTAAGTAAAAATGTCATAAAAACAGTAAAAAGGGCAATTAAAAAAACACAGTCCCAATATTTACAACGTTTAAGCCATCACAGTGAAAATATAAATATTAGTAAAACTTTTTCCCAAAGCCTTCTTGAAGTGGTTGAGACTGATGAAAGAATCGAAGGAAACCCTTTAGGTATACGGGAAAAGTTAAGACAGATTTTTATTAAATATCATGTACGAAAAGCTTTTGGTAATGAGCTGCTAAAGGTTTTGAAAGAGGAGCATATGGAAGTACCTTTAAATGTTAATACTCTTCTTAATATCAATAGAGAAAAAATAGTTCTTCGTTGTATCAATTTAGGACAATATTATCATTTGGGTCTTAAGCACCAGTTATTAAAAATAGTCAAAACTTTTTTAGAAGTTGAAAGCGTAACTATTGATATAGAAATTGATGGTGTTCCTTTATTTAAAGGTACAAATAAATCGTTATGGTCTATTTTGGGCAATGTCGAAAGTCCCACGATAAAATCTGTATTTTTAATTGGAACATTCTATGACGAAGGGAAACCTAAATGCATTAATGCATTTCTACATGATTTTATTTATGAAATCAAAGAATTGATTGCAGATGGCATAACTTAACGTGATAAAGTTTTTCTATTTAAAATAAAATTTATAATGTGCGGTACAGTAGGTCATTGCTCTTTTCACGGATGTGGTCGTTGTCAGCAAGTAGGAAGAAGAATAGGAAATGTGACCATGTATGATAAAACGACTAGGCCTTTGCGAACAGATGATAACGTTCGTCATCGAAACACCACAGCATAAATTTCAAACTGAGTAAAGCCATCTGGAGCGTATGGGTGTAAATATGGTAAGCCAATTCCCTTTTTGACTGTATGCATCTAATCGATTTGGGTGTCGGAAGAAAATTGTTGCAAAGCATAATTGGCAAAATATCTTCAGCAAATAAAATCCTTCTATCACTAAAGCTACAGTCTTACATTGGATTTCTGGCGAAGGAGTTCGGTCGACACCCAAGGCCTTTGTCAGAGCTTGGAAGATGGAAAGCAACGGAATTTCGGCACTTTACGTTGTATTTGGGGATAGTTGCTCTAAAAAGCGTTGTGAATGTCGTGCCCTCTTCAGTTTAAAACTAATGTAGCAACAGCAAGAGAACTTCTGTCTGATTTCGTTTTGTTTTATCCAAATTTGTACTGTTAGATCGATTTAGTGAATAGTAAGCATAACCTACTGAAGCTTTTGGGCTACCTAAGAATTTTGCTGCCTATGATTTTGAAAATTATCTGCGACATATAAAGAAACTTGTGCGACGACCTTCCAATGTCCTGTCGCATCTAAAAACAAAGCTTAAGAATGCATAAATTTTAAATAATTACACTATATACAGCAAAAAGGGTTTGAAATAGGGAAAATATTATAAATATAGGTAGCACGAATTATTACATCAGTGCAAATTTTCCAATTAACTTATGTTCAATTAAGTCTGTAACACAGTTTTATTTTCCCAGCCGATGTATAAACTCAGTCTGTCCAGGATCGTCAAAGGTCTGTTTCCTTTGTGAATTATGCATACCACTATTGTCCAATTCGTATGCTTAGGTTTTGTACACTAAGCAAGGCGGGGTGTTAATCAGTCGTTGAATTAAGCAATATGATTAGTGAGAACGATATAAATGCTGTAGATATCGTTCGGCTAGCTACGGAAATAATGATAGTCGGATAAACTCTACGGGCGATATAAATGCTTGGGATATCGCTTGGCTAACTACGGTAATAATAATGTCAACGATATAAATTCTTCGGATATTGTTCAGCTAAATAAAACAATATAATAATACGAACGATATACATTCTTCGGATATCGTTCGGCTAAATAATATAATTTGATAATACGAACGGTATAAATTCTTCGGATACCGCTCGGCTAACTACGGTGAGAATGAACGATATAAATTCTTCGGATATCGTTCCGCTAAATAAAATAATATAATAATACGAACGATATAAATTCTTTGGATATCGCACGGCTAACTACGGTAATAATAATGTGAACGATATAAATTCTTCGGATATCGTTCAGCTAAATAAAATAATATAATAATACGAACGATATAAATTCTTCGGATACCGTTCGACTAAATAAAATAATATATTAATACGAACGATATATATTCTTTGGATATCGTTCGGCTAAGTAATATAATATGATAATACGAACGATATAAATTCTTCGGATATCGTTCGGCTAACTACGGTGATTCTATTTCGGACGTCCTCTAATATACACATGCACTACAGGAAGGAATCGTATTCCAACTCATTCTTCCTGATTATAATTAAAACTTAGTGACTTGTGCAGACTAAAATACCAAGCGAATGAGAATTCTTTCAATTGCTGGTTTGTCCAACGAATTGTGTGATGTTTATTGTTTTGCTTTTACTGCTTGTGTATCAATCGCTTTGTGTACGTAATGTAGTGTGTGTATCATGATATGTGCATAAATCTGGTTTTGTAGGCAATGTATATTATATGCGGGGTCTGTATGTAATGCGGCGTGTGTATGTTATGCGGATTGTAAAATTTACGTTCTTGGTATTTTTTGGCTGTAAACCAGTGTAATTAATTAACCTTTAACTGCACTGCTCTACAAAAAACAACTTTTTGTCGCTCCTTTAAATTAAACTATATGCACTATATGGATTTTGATGCGCTAAACTCGAATCCGTTTTCGGTTTTTTTCCATCAGGTACAGATTTTTTTATGGGCGTGGCAATCTCTTGCTCCTAAATTAGCCAGGTACGTAGACATATTTCACTCTAACTCGGGAACGAGTCCTCCGATTTTAAAAAATAAAACAACAGAAGATGTGTAACAAAATTGTTTTCTTTTTAATCGCATACACTTTTTCTTGATCTCTTATCGTTTTGCAATTATTCAGAAATTAATCGAGAAAAAAATTTTTTTCCAGCAAAATTCGTAATTTTTTTATATTAAAGATGGAATTTAAGAAAATTTGAAGCAAATATTCAGATCTGAGAAATAAAAAAGCTATAAACCATAAAAATCGGTTAAAAAATTTAGATTTTATTTTCAATTTACCGCAGGTATCCAATGTTGTAATGCAACCAACCTTTCATATGCATGATGATAGCATTTCGCTAAGTGAACAGGTAAAGGAACCAAAGTACAACGGTATTTTGCATGGTTCTTGGATTTAAAAGTTATAATATAGTATTTTTCATTAACCTTTAATTCTAAATCGAGGGCATTAGGGTAGATTCTAATATTTATGGTAGCAGTGTATGTGGAAATAGCGTTTGTTTAGTTTTTTGTGGAGAAAACTGAATTTTTAAATATGTATATCAGTAGTCTTTTTGTTTTATAAAATAAAGGTAATGAAAATTAAACAATATGTAAGATTATTTCTTCTTTCATTATTAAAGTAGATATGCGTAATGTTTCCAATTATATTTTCTAGATTACAGCAATGGGGAGCTTACTTGAACCTGCCGGTGTGCAAAAGAATTTAAGACGTATTTTGGGTGACGATGTCATTATGGCCTAGAACACAAAAAATTTGTTCCAGAACTTTCAGGTAAAAAATACGTAATATTTTGACTGAATGTAAATTGACAATAAAATTTTAACAATTTCAGACGCGGTCTCAATGACCAATATTAACAGTGTTGGGCTAGCGGATGAACACATAAGAAAAGCAGTAAAATTGCGGAAGAGGCGCATATTTAAAAACATATCGCTGAAGAGGAAAGCTAAAAGAACTGTGGATGTAAATAAATCTTTTTTTTGTTTCCATGTAAATTTAACATTTTTGCTTTCTTTTGCTTTTTACATTTAGATGTATGATATTGTTTTTTTATGTAAATTAAAGTTTATGTTCTATTTTTAATGTTAGTTTTATAAGACGCTGTAAATTAAAAATATACAATATTGTATAAAACCATAAACCATTAAAGACATTTTTAATATAACATTACTGAACATTTACGTTCATTATTATAAGTAAGTACAGATCATTGCTCTGTGCATAATGAAATAATGACTTATGGAATGTATCCGCGGACAAGCGGGTTACCACAAGACGTCATTTTACTTGAATAAAGATGATGCCAAAGAGCAGCTGGTATAGAATGTGTTTAAACTTATACGTGTCAACGTAGCCAAGTGTTAAGTAATGATCACTAAAGTAAATAAAGTATTACTGAGTTTATTGTTTTTATATTTTAAAAGGCAGTATTTTATTATTTTTGCAATCAAACGAGTCCTGCATAGAAAATAAAACAGCTTTTCTACAAAAAGGTGTGGAAAAACGTAACAATATACATACTATATATATATATATATATATATATATAATTATCATTACCTAAACCGTCACAACAGAAATAGTTACTGACGTTTAAAATTTCAATGTCAACATGCAAGAATTGCATTGATGTGAATATTTTTGTATTAGGAATTTTAATTTATGACATTGTCGCCGAATATAGTTTTGTTTAATAATTATTGTAGCAAAATTAGTGACTAACAAAAATTATTATTTATAAATTAAAATTACATTTAATAGAATAATATGTTGCACTAAGTGTCAACATTCTCTTCCGTATTGACCAATGGTCGATGGTGCTATAAGGTTGAACTCAGGTATCTCCAACATCGATGTTGATAGCTCGTGGTGTTGGAACTGGCAGGGTGGTTTGGTTCCATGTGGAATTGCTGTTTTGTTTTCTGTTTTAAATAAGTGTTGATGATGAAGATGGCGAATAGTACGGAGATTACAAGTGCAGAATAACTGACTGTATGATGGTGCAAAGTATTGGATTTGATGAGTGCTGGTATGTGAACAACGGTTGATTCGTTTAGTTGTTTTTTCAATGCTTTTAGTTGCTTTTGATGAGTTTCAATCTGGTTGTTGGATGTGTTAAAAAGGTTAGTCATCTCTTGTGGTATACTAATTTGATCTATGGGCCGTAGTTGAGCATATGATATATGAAGTGTATTAGATAAACCAAAATGACCTTGGATTGTGATAAACGTGCCTTTAAGTGTGCAGCTAGCTTCGATATCTATTATTCCGAAGCCGTTTATTGTATATTGGGCATGTTCAGAGCCGCAAACTGCTGATATCTCTAGTTTTGCGGTGGTAGTGAAGATCCATTTATTTGGATGTTTTAGTTGTGTCCATGTGGAGTTGCCTGCCAACCGAATGAGCTTGCATTCAGTTGTTTTTCGGCTGTTAAAAATGTTAATTTCACAGGAATCAGTTCCCTCATTCTTCCTAAGTTTGAACCGTTTATTATTGCATAATAAACAGTTCAAAATATTACGCCCTTAGGCGTAATACAGTTTGATATCTCATGGGTTGTGAATAGAAGGTATTCGTCTCTATGGGGGCTTATGGCAAGAAATGATTCCTCTGAGTTGATTAATATTAATTTGCTGTATCTTATGGCCTGTACCAGAATTATGTTGAAAAGTTCTAAATATTGATGGTCGACTAAAGGTAGCATTACTTCGAAAATGACTTCATTCTTTCTTACCGCTCCTTTGAGCTTCATTAGTTTGTATAGTTGGATTAAACTGTCGTCTTCAATTGGCAGTGTTCGGCTTATTGGAAGATGAGCCCTTATTAGCCTCAGTTCGTTCTTTAGTTGTTCCCTGGTGGGAAATCTCCCTTTCAACTCCTTGTAACTTTACTGCTGTCAACGTCAACTGATTAGCTAGAAATGAGATTAATTGCATTTGGTTGGTTTGGTCAACCTGCTTAGCTTTTTCATTCTCTTGTTCATTAACCTTGTCAATTATATCCATTATTTGTTTTTGAGTACTTTGTCTTGCTTGATGATATTAATGGTTGAGTCTTTCTTAGAATTCTTGATGGTGGTTGACATTTCATTTGCATATTCGGAATCAAGAACGCCAAACAGAGATCGTGCAACATTTTCAATAATGTTGAAGGCTCTCTTTTTTACTCTACTGCTGGAGAATACCTTGTTCTCTTAAATCAATTCCTTTTTTATTTGATTAAAGTTGGTTGTCAAAATGTTGCAAGTTAGTTGATGTTTAATAGGCGGACAGAGCTATTGTGGAGTAGTTATTCCTGACTGGAAGGCCTTCAGCTCGGCAGTAAATATCATAATATATCATTAGTCTCCATTCAGCCGTCACCAGTTTTACATTTCCAATTCCCTCAAAGTATAGTCCTGGGTTATCATGAAAGTTTGTTATTTTGACATTGCTATTCATTGCTGCTGGAGTTAAAAGTAGTTTTGTTATTATAGTAAGTAGCACTGAAGTGGACATAGGCCTAGATATTGTTGATTGTGGAATGTCTGTTTCATCAATTGCTATCGGGCGAGTGAGCTTGGTCACTTCATTTGTTGGTAGTTCTTCCTGCTGCAGTAGTGACGCTAATCAATGAATGGGTACTTTCTTTATTCCAGAACCTGTCTATCTGCTACCCTGACCTTGCCGTCAGTTCCCTTATAAGTTTTCAGGATTTTACCCAGTGGCCATTCCATTACGGGCAAATTGTCCTCCTTTACTATGACTAAATTTCCTTCTTTCGCATTTTGAGATGATGTCTTCCATTTCTGTTTTTTTTTTTGTAGCTGGTGCAAATATTCCAATAACCATCTTTTCCAAAAATCGTGTTTAAGCTGCGACACAAGATTTCATCTTTTTGCCATCTTTTTCAATGATGACTGTTTCTAATTCTTCATGCGTTAGCGAAGCCGTTGATATACTGCGTAAAAGTAATTGTTTGGCTGACTTTACAGCTGCCTCCCATAACCCACCGAAATTTGGTGCCTTACGAGGTATAAACTTGAACTCTATTCCGTCGTTACTGCAAGATCGAGTTATTGCTTCGTGTGAAGGTTTGGAAAATATGGCGATCTTTAGTTCTTCGACTGGTTCCGTGCCCCAACAAAGTTCGTAGCGTTATCTGAATAGATGGTTTGACAACGTCCATGTCGGGCGATGAATCTCTTGTGCGCTCCAATAAATGCTTCTGTAGTGAGGTCAATTACTACTTCTAAATGTACTGCTCTTGTTGAGAAGCATATGAAAACAGCAATGTAGACCTTGTGAGGTCTCTTACCTCTTAGTTTATAATGTACCCATAGTGGGCCACAGTAGTCGACGCCTGATTTTATAAATGGCCCAGTCGGTGTCACTCTGGAGGCCGGTAGATCTCCCATGACTTGTTGCATTGGCCTAGGCTTTGACCTGGTACATCGGATGTATGTTGGAACTATGTGTCTGGCAATTGACTTCCCTTTTGTTATCCAGAATGGTTGCCTGGACATGGATAGTAGTGTTTGTGGGCCGCAGTGATGATTGTCGTTGTGTAACATTCTCATTATTAATTTTGAAATTGGATCGTTGTAGGGAAGAACCATTGTGTGCCTAGCGTCGTATGAGATGTTTGAAGCTTTCCGCCGACGCGTAGTATATTATTTTCGTCAAGAAACGGAAATAATCCACATATAGGACTTGACTTATCGAGTTTCTTACCTTTGTTTAATGCATCTACTTCATTTTTGAAATCTGAAATTTGCATAGCTCTGACTATAAGATACTTAGCTGAAGTGAGTTCTAACGGGATTTTTGCATTGCTAGTCGGTTGTTCGGTCTTCCCAATTTTGTGTTTTGAATGAAGCGTTGCATGTATGCTACTACTCTTTGAAGTGTCTTGAATGAATTGTGGTTGTTGATTTTATATATAATGTCTTCCAATGAGGTTGAAATTGCGGATACATTTGGTTTGAATTTTTTCAGCCGAGAATGGTTTCCGAGTTTTGTTGAACTCCTTTGGTCATTGACTCCCGTTGCCGTGTAAAAAACATTGGCCCAAAAAACCACAGGCTACATTGTGATAATTTTTCTGGACTCAAACCTCTTGAGATGAGGTCGGCCGGGTTGCTTAGAACTGACGTGTCGCCATTGAATGCTTATGATTTGCTCTTGAATTTTACTTATTCTATTTGTGACAAAGGTAGGAAGAGAGGATGATGTTGCATTGATCCAATGCAGTACTGACCATAGATATGTAGGCATGTTTTCAGCTCGTAGTTCTCTTTTTACTCTTGTGGTAAGTTGAGCTCCCAGAAGCGCTGCGCATAGTTCTAGTCTTGGTAGAGTTACCCTTTTTATAGGGGCAATCCGTGATTTGGCGCATAGAAGTCTGACCACTAGTCGTCCATCTTGTAGCTTGGATCGTATGTATACTGTGGCGCCGTACACCTTTTCCGAAGCATCTACAAAAGTGTGTATCTGTGTGTCCTTTGAAGTGACTATCAAAATGTGCCTTTTAGTACTTGTATTGGTAAGATTGTTTTACTTTCAGGTTTGATTATGCAGTGATGTGGAATATAGAAATGAGGGCCTACTGAGTTATTTATACGGGTCATGTGACGTAATTCTTCATATTGCTTCATAAAGTCGTGTATTGATGCTTAAGGTCTATGTTCATCAATAAACGCCTTTCTAGGGCCATCAATCTTGAAAAAAATAAATTTTTTGTCTCTCCTAAGCAGCTTGGGTTTTCTGAAAAGGCGAGCCGAACTACAAATCGGCCCTCAGAATTTCTAGTTGTTGTTTGGATGAACTGTAGTTCACACCTTGTCTCTTCGGTGGTAAAAGTGCTATCTGACTCGAATTCGTCTAGTTTCCAGAATCTTTAGACAAGTTCTTTTATGGTTGCTTCATTTTCACTATATACTGCACATACCGCTGAGCTGCTATTCTTTTTCCTTATCCTTCCACTTACAATCCAACCCAGCCTTGCATTTTTTACAATTGGTAATTCTGGTGAATTTTTCCGGTGGTCAACAACTCGAGGTAATATTCGACGCCTAGTAAAACGTCATTATTAACAGTGTTCTTGATTTCAGGATCGGCCAGTTGAATATTTTCTGGAATTGGTCAGGAGATATAGTTGAACTCTGTTAATGGTTGGGCCGGAATTATGTTGGGAAGAACAAAGGCTTCTAGTCTTGTGTTGTACTTACTTGTTGTACACTGAAGATTAACATTAATGCATCGATTTATATTTCTTAACTGATTGCCAATTCCTTCGACACAAAGGAATGTCTGCGATGGCTTGAGTGATAGACGATTTAGTAGCCGTTTAGTCACAATGTTTATTTGTGATCCTGAGTCTAAGATTGCTTTGAAGACTCCAGACCGTCCATCATTGCCTGTAATTTTTACCCGAGCTGTGACCAACAGTACGTAATCTTTCCCTGTTTCAGGACACTGAGTTTAAGCTACCGTTGATGTTGATGCCTTATTTTCAGCGTAAGAGTTGTTTGATGGTAAGGCCAAGGCGTTGGTGTTCTGTGGATACCTTTCCAAATGTACGAGTATGTTGTAGGTTTCCTTACATTTTCTTCAAGAATTTGCTATGCAATGTTTTGATATATGGTCACTCTGGAAGCAGTTGACACAGAGTTTTTGTTGCTGTATCCACTTCAGTCGATTAGGTACTGACATCGATAAAAATTTGTTACAATAGTATAATTGATGAACTCCATTGCTACATAGTTTGCAATGGTTATTTGCCTTGGGAGTAACTGCTGCAGCTGAAGTTCTCTTTGACGTTGTTTGTATTCGTCCGACTGCTTCTAATGATAGGAACCTGCTTTCCAGGAAGACCAACAGTTCTTCTAATGTTAGCAATGATCTTGGTAGTTGTATTCATTGCTCGTATAATAAGTGTGTGCCTTGATCCAGCTTTTTAATTAATATAATGTCTGATATAAAATATTGGAGATATATACCTTCATCTGATAATCCGGCTGATTGTGCTTCACGTGGCATATTTCCAGAAGCTTTACGAAATCTCTCCCTTTGGTGGAACGGACCGCGGTGGCTAACTAGGCCTACAAATATATCGGAAGCAAAAAGTAACTGCAATCTAGTTACACGCACTGCTAATACAACCAAACTCGCGTCTGCTGATTACTTTGAAATCACTTTAAAATATTCCAGTTTTTCGAAATTCTTGCGAGTGACATCATTTATTTTTAGATTTTTTGATAACTTAAAATATAAATCACCTCTTGATCGAAGAAATACCGGATTCTTAAAAACCGATGAGTTAACTAGAGCAAACCATGGGCTCATAAAATTGACACAAGAAGAAATCCATTGTCTAAAATCCAAAAAACCACTATCTAAAAAAAAATGTATATAAAAACTCACTCCATTTCTCGAAAAATATTAAGAGTTGGTGGGCGTATAGCACAAGCTGAGATTCTATTTTATACAAAACACCCAATTCTGTTATCAAAACAAAATCCACTGTCCTTACTTATCTTTTCAGAAGCGCATAAACAAACTTGTCATGGACGCCTATTGCTGATGCTGTCGTATGTTTCGCGACATTATTGGATTGTTTCCGCGCACGACCTAGCAAAAAGAGTTCATCGCGAATGTATTCTATACTTCAAATATAAAACACGAACATGTTAATGGGCGAACTGCCAGCTGTTTGGCTTCAACCAACTCGAGCTTTTAAACACAGCGGGATCGACTATGCAGGTCCAATCTCCGTAAAAAATTCCAATCTAAGGACTTCATCCTCCACCAAGGGATACATTTGCCTTTTCATATGTATGTGTACCAAGGACATATATTTAGAACTTGTATCCAGCCTTAACGTTGATTCATTTCTGGCAGCGCTTCGTCGGTAGAAGATACTATATTTTAAGATCATATTGATCATAGTTAATCTTGTATTATGTTAAAAAATTTTCTATATTAATATCAATTAAAAAACAATAAAAGAATTGTTTGTTAACACATACACATAGTTTTAATTACATTATTATATATAAATAATATTTATAATATTTATGAATTTTGTAGTTAGTATGTTTTAATATTTAAAATTAACTAATTTCTACTTTTTATACATTTTAAAGTTAGTATTCTTAATATATAAAAATTTTTGATTTATGTTGTTAAAAAATTTGTATGTATTTATATAATTGAAAAGAAAAATTTTTTTGACAATATAAAATAATTTCCTGAAGAAGCTAACCGAAGGCTAGCGAAATATCGAAATAAATATATATATTAATATTGAATAACCTAAAAACTTAAACAAATCTATTGATTAATCATATAGTTGGGGTATTCACACTGTAGTCATAGAGTCATAAGTCATAAAATAATAGCACTTAATATATGACAAGTGTGAACAACCCGTCATAAGAGTGCTAGTATTTTATGACTTTTTTTTATATGCAGCCCAACAACAACTTTTTTTCAACCTCAAGCATCTATCCTTTAATTTTTTCCAAATAAAGGGTTTTGTACTTCCTATAAAGCTTTTTCCTATGGCTATTATTAAATTTATTCATTTCAATATGAAAACAATCAAAATGCCTTTTTAAAACATTAGGCCAATTTGACTTAAATGTTTGATAACATAACAAGCATTCAACATTACCAAAAGCATTTGTTATCATAAAATATTCTTCGTGCGTCATAGTAAATTTCATTTAGTTCATATAGTAACAAGAAATAAACAGCCGTTACGCATTCTTGTTCATTGAGAACTAAATGAAACAGCATTGAATGGCCACGCGACATTTTTTGAGTGTGAACCTGAAAAAAAACAACAAAGCATTCGCTAAACATGTGCACTTGTTGACTTCTCATTAACGACAAATGAAAGAGCATAAGAATATGTGTGAGTTCTCTGTAAACAATTGTTTCATGAGCTGGGCATCCCTGATATATATATATATATATATATATATATATATCTATATATATATATATATATATATATATATCCATGTATATATATATATATATATATATATATATACATATATATATATGTATACATATATATAATTCATATATATAGAGGGCGAGGACTTTAAATAATAAAGAAGAATAAGATATGGGAAGGACTAGATTAACTACGGTTACTGATAACCATTTAAATATAATTCAATTAACAGAGATAAGTTTATTTTAGACAAAGCAAAGAAAGCTACTAATGTCTTAAGGGAAAACAAAGATACACTTGTTGTAAATGCAGATTTATGATTTAGGAATCAGTAATATTGTAGGAGATATTACAAATTATCATTCAATTAATATAGCTACAACAACCAAATACCAAAAAATCAATAATGATATAGTTGGAGAATTATTTAATAAAGATATTATAACATCTAACGATAAGGATAGGCTAAAAACAAATCATGCAGTTGCTCCTCATATATATGGATTACCAAAAATTCATAAAGAAAATGTTTCATTAAAACCTATATATTCTTTTATTAATTCACCTTCATATGAAGTATGCAGATATATTATAAATATTTTAAAAAATATTCCTAAGGATTCCAAATATAAAATAAAAGATTTAATAGAATTTGTGAATAAATTAGGAATCAACATATATCTGATAATGAAAGCTTAATTTCTTTTGATGTAGTTTCCCTTTTCCCAAGTGTACCTATTGATTTTGCAATTAACACAATTGAAAATAAATGAGAAATAATAAGAAGGTGTAGAAGGATTGACAAATGTTTATTTTTGAGGATAATAAGTATTTATAGAAGATAATAAGTATTTTCAATATAATAGCAAAACAAATATGCAACAAAGGGGTCTTCCTATGGGATCACCAGCATCTCCAATAATAGCAGATATAGTAATGGAAGAACTATTAGACAAATCAATTCAAAAACTTAATATAAAACTTAAAATAGTGACAAAATATATAGATGATTTATTTTGTATTATTCATACATCTGAGATGGATAATATGTTACACTGCTCTGCAAATCAATTTTTTGTCCCTCCTTTAAATAAAACTATGTGCACTATATGAATTTTGATGCGCTAAACTCGAATTCGCTTTCGGTTTTTTCCATCAGGTCCATATTTTTTTATGGGCGTAGCAATTTTTTTCCCCTAAATTAACCAGATGCGTAGACATATTTCACTCAACTTGAGAACGAGTCATCCGATTTTGAAAAGTAGAAAACCAGAAGATGTGTAATAAAATTGTTTTCCTTTTAGTCACATCTAATTTTTCTTTATTTCTTACCTTTTTGCTAAGTCCGTAACTTTTTCCAGTTTAAAAATGGAATTTAAAAAAATTTAAAGCATATATTCAACACTGCACTTTTTTCTAATAAGTACAAATCTTACAAATAAAAAAAGGTGTAGATCATAAATATCGGTTAAAAAATTTTGATTTTATTTTCAATTTCCCCAGGTACCCAATGTTGTAATGCAACCAACCTTACATATGTATGAAGATAGCATTTCCTTAGGTCAGCAGGTAATGGAACTAAAGTACAACGATATTTTGCATGGTACTTGGACTTAAAAATTATGATATAGTGTTTTTCATTAACCTGTAATTCTAAATCGAAAACATTAGGGTAGAGTCTAATATTTATTGTAGCAGTATTTGTGAAAATTGATGGACAATAAGTGAGTCAGTTTTAATTTGACATCGTGGGATGAAATTGTCTGTCACTTACATTTAGAACCTTTTCTATAAAATTTCTAGCTGTGTTTATAATAATGTCTACTATGTTTTGAATAGTAATTAATCATTCTTCCCGAAGCAGCAGGTTTCTGGAACCAATCTATTATTAATTTATTACCTTTCCTAGTAACGAAAGTATCCAAATAAGGAAGTTTCAATTCCTTTTCCTTTTGAGCTGTAAATTTAATGTTCGAATTCCAACCATTCAATGCTGTTATCTATCTATCTTAGATGTATGAATAATACAAAACAAATCATTTACATATTTTGTCACTATTTCACTATAGCAATAAAAAGAAGGTTATAAATATATTAGAAAATAAAAATTTTCCCAATCATATCATAAATAAATTAATATCACAATATAGAAATAGAAGAACAGAAAATACTAATAGTAACTCAGAACAAAAATTATTTAAAAATTAAAAAAATTATTTAAACATACATACCAGGAATATCAGAAAGGTTGACAAAATCTAAAATTTACGATACAGATAAATATAGAATAGCTCATAGAACGTATAGTACAGTATTTAGTAAAAATACAGATAAAATTGAAAAATGGGATAGATCAAATTTAGTATATAAAATACTATGCAAGGGTGGTAATGTTATAGAGAGTTGTAATAAGGTGTACATAGGTACGACCAAGAATAAATTAAGGACTAGGATAGCAGGTCACAAATCAGATCAAGTATATATGGATATAAATTCACAAAAAACAGCTTTATCTTCCCATTGTTCTAAATCATATCATTTTCCAGATTTTGAAAATGTTTCAATATTATATACAGAAAATAACTACAAACGTCGATTAATGTTAGAAATGTTAGAAGTAATAAACGTACGTAAAATAAATTTTAAAATAGATACAGAAAAATTAGCACAGAATTATAGACATTTAGTTAGTAGTAATAGCAGATTCACATAATATAATTGTTAATATTAATTATTATTTGCTAGGGATAATTTATTGTATTGTTACAAAGATTAGAAATAGATTTAAATAAAACGACAATGTGGCTATATGTACTTGGCAGCACTGCCAATTTATCTATAGTTGTCAAAATGTTACAACCCTTGGCAACACTATATAGATAATATTCAAATTAACGGAAATAGAATACTCCAGAATATACAAGATCATTCAAGGCTGTGCCAGTAAGAGTAAACCACAACAACAACAAACCTAGCAACATAAATGCTAAGAGATGTTTTTCTTAATGATCTTGTATGCAAGTATTCGCTGCTAATAATGCTAAACAGATTCACAAGTATACACATATACACATAGAAGAAGAAACAAAACCACACAACACACAGTACACTCATCCATACAACCACTCATAGTTACCATAGGCAAAACACACAGAACACTCATACATTCAACCACACATAGTTAAAATAAGCAAACCAAACAAGTCAGCATTGTCATACAAACACACACATGTCAACTAAAATACAACCACCATGCCAGAACTTTCGCGAGGTTACCAGACGACGTCATTTTTGCTATATAAAGGCGCTGCCAGAGCTCAGCGAGAGTCAGTGTGATTTCAAATATAGACGTGTTAACATCGCTGAGGGTTGAGTAGTACAAATACTCGTGTTAAGTAATAAATAAAGTGTTGCCGCATTAAATTTCTTAAATTAATTTGTCCAAGTTTTAATTTGATGCAATAAAACGAATCCTTGAAGGATAAGTAATAAACCCGTTTTTTAAGAAAAGGTCTAAAAACGTAACAATTGGTGTCAGAAGTGGGATTGCAAAAATAATTAAAAGGACTTTGCAATTTAAGAAAGGAAAAAAAAGGACACTAAAAAAAAGAAATTCAAATAAATAATCATGAAATTTGATGAGTTAAAAGTTGAACAGCTGAAAAAGGAGCTCAGCAAGCTTGAATTGCCAACTGCAGGTAACAAGGCTGAACTGCAGAAAAGGCTGATAGATGAGTTTAAGAATCGCGGCATGGACATCGGGACATACGAGTTTGAGGACAAAGACGATGTGCAGGTATGCCCTCCTGCCACGACCAGCAACATGGACATTAATTCAATGTTCGCTGCTATGATGATCCAAATAAAACAGAACTCTCAGCAGATGCAGGAAAAGCTTGCTGCCGGAATAAGTGAGATAAAACAAAACTCTCAGCAGATGCAGGAGGCATCAAGGATCAGCAGTGAGAAGCTTGTAGCCGAAATAAGTGAAATAAAACAAAACTCTCAGCAGATGCAGGAAAAGCTTGTAGCCGAAACTCAGCAGATACAGGAAAAGCTTGTAGCCGAAAATCAGCAGATGCAGGAAAAACTTGTAGCCGAAATACAGGAGTCAAAAAAAGCCATAAACGAGACCCTGGTAGAGGTTTCTGAAGCCATTAACAGGAGGGTGGATTCTATTGAGAATAAATTCTCAGAGCTGGCTGATAGAGTGCAACATCTAGAACGCGGTGGCCTGGAACAGCATGCAAAAGAGTTCGAAGAGAAATTGCATGCTCTAGAGGACAAAATGCATAACCTGGAGTGTAGTGGCGGGCCAGTACGAGCAGTTGCGGAGGTTTCTGCTCGGATAAAAGCGTCATGCTTCGACGGCAGCGTACCATTAGGCATCTTCAAATTCCAGTTCGAGACGGTTGCTAGCAGAAATGGATGGGATGCTGAAGAAAAGGCCATAGAGTTGATCTTGCCCTTAAAGGGTACAGCCGCAGAGGTACTTGAGACGGTGCCAGTAAGCTGCAGAAAAAACTATAATGAAATAATGGCAGCATTGCAGCGCAAGTATGGTGGTGAGCACAAGCGCGATTTATACAGAATGGAATTGCGATGTAGAGTTCAGAAGCCTAACGAATATCTACAAGATTTCGCAATGGAAATCGAGCGTTTAGTGCAGCTCACATATCCAGGCGAGAGTCACCCGTTCCTGGACCATTTTAAAACTGAGGTTTCGTTAACGGCATTCGCGACTCTGATGTTAAACTGGCGGTGTGCGCTACGCAGAAATCCACTTTCGCTGAAACTGTGTCATTTGCGCTGGCTCAAGAGACTGCCAGGATGGTTTTCAAGCCACAGATATGTAAAGTGGGGAATGTGGAGGTTTTGTCTGAGGAGGATAACAACCTAGTGGCTAGCGTTACGGAGGCAATACGACAACTGCATGCAGAGAAGGCTATCAAAGAAAAGCCTAAGTGCTTTAACTGCGGAAAGATCGGTCATTTTCAGCGCACCTGCAAAGCATCAAGGAAGACAGGTAGAGTGCGGAATGTGGAGGTTTTGTCTGAGGAAGATAACAACCTCATTGTCAGCTTTAAGGAGGCAATGCGACAACTGCTGGCAGATAGTGATATCAGAGAAAAGCCTAAGTGCTTCAACTGCGGAAGAATCGGTCATTTTCAGCGCAGCTGCAAAGCATCAAGGAAGAGAGGTAGATCTGTTTTGCCACCAAGAAAGAGCATTGAGCATAGAAGAGGCACAAAGCATAACAATGCGGATGCTCTTTCAAGAAGACCCTGCTGTTTAGAGTCTAAACATTGTGATAGAACCGAGTAAAAGGAAGGCGTTGTGGATGTTCGGCTAATGCACATCGGCCCTGATGAAGACTGGTCAGCGGCCCTGAGGGACGACGATATACTAAGGAAAATTATAGCGGCCAAAGAAGAGGACAAACGACCATCCCGGAATGAAATTTCGGCTAGAACCCCACTCGCCAAATTTTATTGGGCTCAGTGGAACAGCCTTAAGGTAATAAAAGGGTGTTTATACCGCGTATGGGAAAGTATAGATGGCAAAACAACTTCAAATTTAATAGTTGTGCCATACTCCAAGATAAGTAAAGTTTTACAGGAGTTTCATAATGGACCCAGTGATGGTCATCTTGGAGTAACAAAAACACTTGAGAAACTGAAGCAGTGTTTTTATTGGGTTGGATGTCAACAAGCCGTAGCTGACTGGATAGCAAACTGCTCACAGTGCAAAGCAGCCAAAGGCCCAGTAAGAAGAAGCCGGGGACAGCTACCACAGTACAACTCAAGAGCTATTACGTCCCAAGAGAAAAAGAACTTAAACGAACTGCATGAGTGCGAGCGTAATAGAATCAAGATGGTCAGTGACAAGATGAAGGCTAGGTATGACCGCGCAGCAAACTCGGAGGGATTTATGGAAGGACAATTGCTTTTACTGTATAACCCACAAAGGAAGAAAGGATTGTCCCCAAAATTACAGACTCACTGGGATGGCCCGTATAAAGTGATTAAGAGAGTGAATGACGTTGTATACCGGATACAGAAGCACAATAGCCCAAGGTCGAGAATGAAGATAGTACATCTCGAACGATTGGCGCACTATGGAAAAGGTGATTGTATGCCTATTCGGGTCGAACAGGCTTAAGTGGGCGGCACTGTTACAAAGATTAGAAATAGATTTAAATAAAACGACAATGTGGCTATATGTACTTGGCAGCACTGCCAATTAATCTATAGTTGTCAAAATGTTACAACCCTGGTCAAAACTATATAGATAATATTCAAATTAACGGAAATGGAATACTCCAGAATATACAAGATTATTCAAGGCTATGCCAATAAAAGTAAACCACAACAACAACAAACCTAGCAACATAAATGCTGAGAGATGTTATTCTTAATGATCTTGTATGCAAGTATTCGCTGCTAATAAGGCTAAACAGATTCACAAGTATACCCAGCCATATACACGTAGAAGAAACAAAACCACACACTCATTCATACAACCACTCATAGTTACCATAGGCAAAACACACAGAACACTCATACATTCAACCACACATAGTTACCATAAGCAAACCAAACAAGTCAGCATTGTCATACAAACACACACATGTCAAGTAAAATACAACCACCATGCCAGAACTTTCGCGAGGTTACCAGACGACGTCATTTTTGCTATATAAAGGCGCCGCCAGAGCTCAGCGTGAGTCAGAGTGATTTCAAATATAGACGTGTTAACATCGCTAAGTGTTGAGTAGAACAAATACTCGTGTAAATAAAGTAATAAATAAAGTGTTGCCGCATTATATTTCTAAAATTAATTTGTCCGTGTTTTAATTTGATGCAATAAAACGAATCCTTGAAGGATAAATAATGAAACCGTTTTTACGAAAAGGTCTAAAAACGTAACAGTATTATTGTTATCAAATATTTACTTATATTATTACAATTATTGCTAGGTATGTGTATGTTTGTATATGTAGGTGTAAATACATGTATATATATATATATATATATATATATATATATATATACATATATGTATGTATATAAATCTGTGTGTGTGCCTGTATATGTTTGTATTCCCGCCCGCTTGTCCGCAGCCATACCTACGCAGGGCGTGTGAGTGACGATGTCATTGGAAGTATAAAATTGTAACCCTCTCGTTTACATTCCGTTGACCAAAACAGTGACGAATATTCATCATAGTTTTCATTGAACTATGAAATTGTTATTGTTGGATATTGAACTAAATGTTAGAAATGTCTGTAAAATGTTAAAAATGTCCTTATGGTTTTATATAAGATTGTATATTTTTAATTCATAGCGTCTTATGAAACTAACATTAAAAATAGAACAAAAACTTTAATTCACATAAAAAAAAAACAATATCATACATCTAAATGTAAAAAACAAAAGAAAGCAAAAAAGTTAAATTTACATGAATACAAAAAAAAAAATAAATTTAATTCAGAGCTGCAGTTTCTTTAGCTGTCCTCTCCAGCGACATGTTTTTGAATATGCGCCTCCTCTGCATTTGCACTGCTTTTTTATGTGTTCATCCGCTGTCCCAACACTGTTAATATTGGTCATTTACATTCAGTCGAGTATTAAGTGTTTTTTACCTGAAAGTATTGAAAAAAATTTTGTGTGATCTTTAAAGCTCTTCTAGGTCACAATGACATCGTCACCCAAATTAAGCCCTAAATTTTTTTGAACACCGGCAGGTTCACATATGCACCTCACTGCTTTAATCTAAAAAATATAATTGGAAACATTACGCATATAGTTTACTTTAATAATGAAAGAACAAATAATCTTACAATTGTTTCATTTTCGTTACCTTTGCTTTATATAACAAAAAGACTACTGATATATCTAAAATTTCAATTTTCTCCACTAAACAAACACTATTTTTTATTCAACAATTTTCAACTTCACATTTATTGATCAAAACGCTGAATAACAATTTGTCAACTCCCGAATGATGCTGACGCATCAATAAGGTTAACGTTTAGCAACAAGCACAAATAATTGGTCGTGTTTGACTTCGGTTATGCTTCGGCTAGAAAACTATTGTATGCATTTTCTTTTCAACATATACAATGGAATATGATAGCAAAAGAATTTTGCTCGCTTGCTTACATACGATCAATGATTTCATACAATATATTGGTACTAGTAGGTATTGGATATTGTAAGCAAAGAATTTTTCACCAAAAATATCAGTCTTGCCGAAAAAGCGCGTTTTTTTATCTCTTTCTTCTATCTATATATATGAAAATAAGTTGCATTGTGTTAGTAATTGATGTTCTCCGGAATGCCTAAACCGATTTTGTTTTATATGAAAGGTGACGTCAATATCAAGGTTTTCATGTATATACGGTTTGTAAGTGTGTTGGTTCATGAGTTATAGCCATCTTAGTGAGCACCGCAATCATTTCGAAATCTTTGAGTTATTATTATAAATAACTGAAATACAATTCGCTTTTAAATTCATTACAATTCAATTTTAGTCAAACTATGAATTCAATTTATATTCTTAGCTATTCTAAATCACAACTTCGGGGATCTATGAAATAAATTGTATATAAATGCATCACTAAAAACTTAAATATTTAAAAACATTATGCACAGCCCACGTCATATGCATGAGCACGCGAATAAGAAATCTGTTGAAGCTTTGGGAAGATCAATGAAAGATCTCCGAGATAACTCGAGTTGTTTGGTGGTGCGTTGATTTTATTGTCAGGCGGTTTTAGGCAAACATTGCCCGTCGTTTCTAGATCGACAGCTGCCGATGAAATTAACGCTTGCTTAAAGTCTTTATATTTATGGAATGATCCATCTGCTGATAAGTTCTCTAAGCAATTGCTGAAAATTTGGAATGGTGAATGCCTGTTGATGACAATGGATTGATAACATTGTCAAATGATTTTTTCCGTTTCGTACAGTCAAAAAAGGAATTGATTGAATGTTTTTCACTAACATAGCACAACAATATACAAAAAAAAATTTTTCTTTTCAATTATATAAATACATAAAAATTGTTTAACAACATAAATCAAAAATTGTTATATATGAAAAATACTAACTCTAAAATGTATAAAAAGTAGAAATTAGTTAATTTTAAATATTAAAACATACTATCTACAAAATTCATAAATATTATAAATATTATTTATATATATAATAATGTAATTAAAACTATGTGTATGTGTTAACAAACAATTCTTTTAATGTTTTTTAATTGATATTAATATAGAAAATTTTTTAACATAATACAAGATTTACTATGATCAATATGATCTTAATATATAGTATCTTAACACATGCATACAGGGCAATAATTTAACATAATAATCATTATTAATTTTTAATTGTAAACATGCACGCATATGTAAAAATACTATATATGTATTGTGTGAATAAAACAACATAAAAAATTAATTCTAATAACTTAATATCTATGATTTAAATATCTATAATTCTAAGCTAAATTATCAGTATATATTTTAAAGTTCATTCTTTCTCTAACAGGCACATTAATATTTCTAACATTTCTAACAGAAGTCTTCGTTTATAATTATTTTCTGTTCTTAAAACTGATGCATTTTCAAAGTCTGGATAGTGATTAAATTTAAAACAATGAGATGATAATGCAGTTTTTTCAGAATTAATGTGTCTATACTTTTGATTACTCTTATGTCCTGCTATTCTGGTTTTAAATTTATTTTTTGTTGTACCTATGTATACCTCCTTACAATTGACAGATCCATTTCCTTTGCATGGTATTTTATAAACTATATTTGATCTATCCCATTTTTCTACTCTATCTTTCATTTTACTGAACAGTTTATTGTTTGTGCAAAATGTTCTAAAAGCCATTTTATATTTTTGAGTATCAAATATTTTTGATTTCTCTAGTCTCTCTGACATTACCAGTCAGTAAAGAAGAGTTTCCAAAATTAAAAATGATAGCTGATGGAGAAGATTTTATTAAAACTATTTATTTATAATATTTATGAATTTTGTAGTTAGTATGTTTTAATATTTAAAATTAACTAATTTCTACTTTTTATACATTTTAGAGTTAGAATTTTTAATATATAAAAATTTTTGATTTATGTTGTTAAAAAATTTTTATGTATTTATATAATTGAAAAGAAAAAATTTTTTGACAATATAAAATAATTTCCTGAAGAAGCTAACCGAAGGCTAGCGAAATATCGAAATAAATATATATATTAACATTGAATAACCTAAAAACTTAAACAAATCTATTGATTAATATAAGAATAATAATAATAATAAATGTATAAAATTCAAACCAAAAAAAGTTGACTTAGGTATGATAAAACAAAAAATTTAGAAAAATGGGACATGAAGAAAATAATCAAACGGTAACACGGATATTAAAACAAAAACGTGTTAACATAAGGTTGATACAGTTCTCGGATTCTTTTTCACAATAAAATTTGTGTAAATGGGAACTGTTATCACATTCAACTAAGCAACCTAAAAAGTGGTGACAAACACAATATACACATAAGCACTGATGATGAAAGTGTTGCGACTTTCGAAAACAGATGTTCTGCTCTGCTGTGTAAGTTGAATAAAAATGATGTTGACTTCCTTTTGTGCCTTGGAATATTTATCATCATGTCTTTCTGAGATTTAAATTAAGTTCGAACAACTAGCCTATGAATCTGAATTCGATTTAATATAGCAATATAAATGTTCGTTAAAATAATCACCATATACAATTTAAGCTAAGGCTTGAGCTACCAATGAAAATTGGAAAATGTTCAATGTACTTAAGTATAAAATTCAAACCAAAAAACTTTGACTTAGGTATGATGAAACAAAAAATTCAGAAAAATGGGACATGAAGAAAATAATCAAACGGTAACACGGGTATTAAAACAAACACGTGTTAACATCAGGTTGATACAGTTCTCGGATTCTTTTTCACAATAAAATTTGTGTAAATGGGAACTGTTATCACATTCAACTGAGCCACCTAAAAAGTGGTGACAAACACAATATACACATGAGCATTGATGATGACAGTGTTGCGACTTTCGAAAACAGCTGTTCTGCTCTGCTGTGTAAGTTGAATAAAAATGATGTTGACTTTCCTTTGTGCCTTGGAATATTTATCATCATGTCTTTCTCAGATTTAAATTAAGTTCGAACAATTAGCCTATGAATCTGAATTCGATGTAATATAGCAATATAAATGTTCGTTAAAATATGCACCACAAAAATAGTGTTTGTTTAGTTTTTCGTGGAGAAAAGTGAATTTTTTAATATATCATTAGTTGTTTTGGTTTTATGAAATAAAAGTAACGGAAATCAAACACTATGTGAGATTATTTGTTTTTTCAATATTAAAGTAGATATGCGTAATTATATTTTTTAATTAAAGCAATGAGGTGCATACTTGAGCCTGGTTTTCAGATAAATTTAAGACGTATTTTGGCTGACGATGTCATTATAACCTAAAAGAGCTTTAGAGAAAATAAAAAATTTGTTTCAGTACTTTCAGGTAAAAAACACTTAATATTCGACTGAATGTAAATTGACAATAAAATTTGAACTATTTCAGAAGCGGTCTCAATGACCAATATTAACAGTGTTGGGCAGGCGGATGAACACATCATAAAAGCAGTACAAATGCGGAAGAGGCGCATATTCAAATATATGTCGCTGGAGGGGAAAGCTAAGGGAAAGAATGATGAATAAATTTTAGCTTTTTGTTTGTTAAATACAGATTTGAATTGATGTGTTAGTAGTAGGGAACTGTATGTGCTAGGACCATTAAAAATATTAAATTTCAGCAATTAAATTTGAAATTTTTCAATTTTAATTGCCTAAATTCTCAAATTTCACAAAATTCTCAAATTTCATTTTGTGTGTGAACGTACGTTTTTATATTGACATACATTCATACCAGCATACTCGAATATTTAACATACAAGCAATAACACTAACAATTAAATCTTTAAAGTGTCTCTTTTCTGCTTTTGTTTTCTTTGCTGAATAATATACGGCATACATTTTTCTCAACAATAATAACAACAACCAATGATTATATACATACATATATGTAATTTAAAATTTTAACATTAAACAACAATAATAATCATCTTTTGTGCAAATTACAAAAATTAACGAAATATCCAACAAAAACCCTTAACCAAGAAGAAAGCAAAAAATTCCGCAAATTCAAAGCAACAACTAACATAATACTTATAATTATTAATCAATAACAACAATAATCAGCATAAATTCATATACCAGCAAACATAAATTAACTAAAAAAAAAAAACTAAAAAATTTGAACTGCTCCTATTTTTATTTTTAACGTTTAAAGTAATATTTATTGATATGGCCTGTTTAGCAAAAAATTGTACCATATCAAGCGAAGATGACAGAATGATTGTCTGTTGGCTTTGCCATGAATGTTGTCATTATAAATGCTGTGGTATCTCTGGGTTAGTAGCAGAAGCTTTATCCAAGATTAATGGACTACATTGGTGTTGTGAAAGCTGCAGGAAAATTGGAGTCGACTATTATCGTTTCTTCCAAAATACGACATCGAAGTTTCTGGAATTACAGGATGATGCTTCTAAGTTAAACGAACGTATTTCCGCTTATGGTAAATTGTTTGACGATTTTAAATCGTTAGATAATCTGAAGTCTCCTCCACAAAAAAAACGTCGTAAGTCACCTAGAATCAACAACAAAGAAAAATGTGATGATCCTCCGGCTGTTTCGTGCAAACCTACATCATCTTTAGGAACTGGTTTAAATACATGCCCTTCAATAAACACAGAATTAAATATCGCTAATTCACAGCAAAGGTATGCTGAAGCTGTCACCGAAATTAATCATACTACTATTGATCCGCTACAATCACATTTGGAGGTAGGTGCTTATAGTTCGCTACGAGCAGTACCTCCAAGAAAAACAATTTTCGTTTCTCGTTTGGCAAGCGATGCTACTTCGGGTTCAGTTGAATCTTACGTAAAAAGTAAAATTGGCAACCATGCAGCCATCTCAATTCATAAATTCAATTTTTCTCAACCCAGATCTATATCATCTTTCAAAATTACGGTTTCTGTAGATCTTTATGATACTATACTTGATCCGAATTTCTGGCGAAATAATACTCTTGTTCGGGAATATGTGTATAGAAGTAGATCACAAAATATTGAAGTGCTACCACAACGTCAATCTAACGCTCCAAAAAACCAAATGCAACTACTGATTATATTTCTATTGTTTACCAAAATGTCCGTGGCTTGAGAACTAAACTATCAACTCTATATATGGAAAGCTTCAACATTGATCATCATGTCTTGGTGTTCACAGAAACATGGCTCAATGACAATTTTTTAAATACCGAAATACTTTGTAACAACTTCAATATATTTCGCCGTGATCGTGGTAACAGAAGTACTGGTGGTGGTGTTCTTATTGCAGTTTCTTCTGATTTTTCTTCTGAGGTCGTCATCATTGATTCTTCGCTTGATATAGAATTTATATCTGTAGTAATAAAACTTAATCATAAAAGAGTATATGTTACCTGTTCTTATATTCCACCATCTTCTCCGCAAATTTTATATACTATGCATGCCGAAGCTATAGGATTAATCGCTCGTTCCGCTTTTGCTGGTGACTCTGTCTTTGTTTTTGGTGATTTTAACTTCCCTTCCATTGCCTGGGCATATCTGCCTGAAGATAAATATTTTATTCAAACGAAGCAGAATTCGAATCATGCCGAATTTTCCAACATCTTATATGACCTTAACCTATACCAAATAAATGGAATTTTCAATAACTACAATAGGTTATTAGATTTAATATTCGTCAATGATGTGGCTGAGTGTTTCATTAGGCGCTCATCCATCATTACAACTCCTGAAGACTGTTACCATCCCTCAATAGAAGTAGTGGTTTCAATTCTATCAAAATCAGTTAGGCCCTCGTTTTGCAGAAACGAAATTGTCTACTCGTTCAAACATACTAACTACAATATGTTAAATGAGCTGTTCGCTGACACAAATTGGGGCAATATTTTATCGTGCCATACTGATGTCGACCAGATGACTAAAGCCTTCTATAATAAGATTTACTCCTTTATAGATTTGTGTGTTCCAAAAATAAAACCTAAGAAAACAACTGGTCCACCCTGGAATAATAAACTTTTGACTCATGCCAAAAATAAGAAAAATAAGTGCTTTAAAAAATTTAAACAGTCTGGTTCCCCTGCAGACTATCTAAGGTATTCGATTAGCCGCTCTGGATACATTTCGCTTAATAAGACATGCTATGATAACTATATAAACAGAATGAAATATAATTTTAAACGTAATCCAAAGTCATTTTTCAAATTTGTCAATTCCAAGCGAAAAATAACTGGCTTTCCTTCTTGTATGAAGTTTCAACAAATGGAATCCTGTGATGACGCCATTATAAGCAATTTATTTGCCGATTTTTTCTCGACAACTTATTCGGATGCTACCTACGACAATTCGTTTAACTATCCAGTCAGGATAACAGCCAACCAATCAACCTCTATTCAATTTATTGATATATCAACAATCCGCATGGAATTAAAACGCCTTAAATTTTCTTTCAACTTTGGTCCAGATAAAATTCCTAGCAACATTTTGATAAACTGTGCTGACAGTATTGCTGTGCCATTAGCACTTTTATTCAATGCGTCAATAAAATCTGGTCATTTTCCTTATGTATGGAAGAATTCCTTTATAATTTCATTGTTTAAATCAGAAAATAAATCTGATATAGCCAACTATCGTGGTATTGCAAAACTGAGTGTTATTCCCAAACTATTTGAAAAAATTGTCACCGATCACTTAAGTTATCAAGTATCAAATTTGATATCACCATGTCAGCATGGTTTTCAAAAAAGGTGCTCTACTACAACGAATCTGCTGCACCTTACAACCGAAATATATCGTGGATTTTTTCAACAACAACAAACCGATGTGATCTACACTGATTTTAGCAAAGCCTTCGATAAAGTCAACCATATGCTTCTGAAAATTAAACTGCATTTGCTTGGCTTTACGGATCTTAGTATAAAATGGATATATTCATACCTGAGTGATAGAAAACAAACCGTTTGTTTTAAAAATATATATTCCAGAAGCATTGATGTTTTATCTGGTGTACCACAGGGAAGTCACCTTGGACCACTTCTATTTACATTGTTTATTAATGACTTACCTGATGTAATTCGTTCATCCAATATTTTGATGTATGCTGACGACGTGAAAATTTTTCTGAGTTATAGTCAAATATCTGAACAGAAACATCTCCAAGAAGATTTAAATTCATTTTACTCTTGGTGCAAAACAAATCGTATGGAACTTAATTTGAAAAAATGTAAATACATGCGTTTTGTTAGAAGACGTCCGATTCCTGCATGCTATGTTTTTGAAAATTATCAATTGGACTTGGTCGATAATATCTTGGATCTCGGTATCCTGCTTGATTCTGAACTTAATTTCATTGCTCATATAACAATGGCAATAAATAAAGCTAGAGGTGTACTTGGTTTTGTAAAACGCTGGGCTAAAGAGTTTAATGATCCGTATGTTACAAAAAGCCTATATACATCACTTGTAAGGCCTGTGTTGGAGTACGGATCGGTAATATGGGACCCTATATATAAAACACATTCTGACGCTATCGAATCTGTACAAAAACAGTTTCTTATTTTTTGTCTTCGTGGGTTAAACTTTAACCCAATGAATTTACCATCATATTCCGCTAGACTTTCCCTTATCAAGCTGCCAACTCTAAAAAGTCGTAGAACTGTGCTGAACATATCGTTTATTTTCAACATAATTATTGGCGATGTAAGCTCTGGTTTTTTAATCAACGATATAACTTTTAATGTCCCACAACGTCCTTCACGTTATTTTTGTCCACTATCAGTTAAATTTTTTAGAGCAAATTATGCCAATGGTGATCCTTTGAGAAGGATGTGCCACGAGTTCAGCAAATTTTATAATTTTATTGATTTTTCTTCAAGCCACAGTACAATAA